>VDFB02271358.1:143816791-143992252 GCA_007258455.2 Sequoia sempervirens | reverse complement strand
AGGGTAGAGTGGAGAGACATAGGAGTGAGTGAGAGAGAGAGACTTGAGAGAGGGAGAGGGGTTAGGGGAGAGAGAGAGAGAATTAGGAGGGGAATAATTGGAGAGAGAGAGAGGGAAAGAGATAATATTTAAATATTTTATATGTTAGTAATATTAATTATTTATATATTAGTAATATATATATATACATCAACTAAAATATAGAAATAATATTTAAATATTATACATAATAATATAATATATTATATATTAAATTCTAAATTATATTGTATATTCTAAACTAGACATATTAAAATAAACTATAAAATATTTATTGCATTTTCTAAATCATATATTATAAAGTGTATAACATTTTATAAAATCATATATAAACCAAATCAAATATCCGATTCAAAACATATATCTGATTTGAAATGGATATCTGATATTTCTGACACAAAATTTATTGCCTAGGGATTAGCCTTGGGCTTGCTTTGGAATTTGAATTGGACATGCCAATCCTAAAAAGTCAATGCAAAAAATGTGTTTGACAACTTACCTTGTTTTTCTAGACTTCGCCCATGTGGCTGATGACTTTTTTTTAGCCAAAATTGATGAAACAAAAAGGGTTTGCAGAGGAGATTCTCAACTTTCCACCAGTATAAATTATTCTTTACTTTGAATTTAATAAATAATTATTATTCATTTTCTATTAGAATTACAACTAAAGTCCTGATTCATAGGTTGATTGAAAAATATCTATAACTTTCATATAGTATCATATTTTTTGAATCCAAAACATGTGTCACATTCTATGCTTTGCATACTATAGGATTAAAAAAAATTTGAATTTTATGAAGTTTTTACCAAGTTAAGGTGGTCAGACATATAAATTTTTATATTTTTTAAAAGTTGTAATAAAAAATTCATAATTAATTATTTACTTGAAAAAAAATTACAAAAAAATATGTGTCACATCCATACATGATTCCTCTACTTACATCTAAAATCTTATAAAAAAATATTATCATTTTATTGTGGTTAGGGTGGTCAGACAGACACCTACTTATTTTTTCCCTAAAATTTAAGTACTATTGCATTGAAATCTCAAATTTTAACCAACTGGACTTTTAAAAAACTAGAATAAACTTAGTATTTTAGAAACTACATTCAATTTTCCACAGATTCTATTCTTACATATTTTTGAAATAATATAGATAACTTATTCAAATTTTTATGTCAAGTTGCCTAACTCTGATTTTTCTAAATTTTCATTGCCACTTAATGGCTTATTTTTTCCATGATGATCCTACACATACCCACAAATTGGTTGTTTTAGGACTTTGACATGCATCATAAGATTTTTCATTACTCGAACCTTGTCGTGGCATCCAATGTTCACTTGACCAAATATGGGGGAGACCTTTGAACAAGACCTTGTGGAAGGTTTGTGAGTCTGACCATGAGGCAATACTTGACACAATAAAGAGTAGAGCAGACTCAGATGGTTCATTGGATTAATTTGTAAGTATGCACATTGGTTCTTATTAATTTATACTTGTATGCACATTAATTTTTTTGATGCCAATGCTATCATCTTCTTTTAGTCTACCTATTTGTAAGTAACCTGCTAAAAAATCATTGGTGTCCCCTTGTAGAAAATATAGATTTATGAGCCATCAAAAATAATCTCAACCAAAAAAGCAATGCAACATACTTATTTTGATGGTCTTGAAAAAATATCCATTATGATTTAAGCCATTACACAAGTGCGTGTGAAGCTTGGTGAGGGAATTTCTAGTTATTCTATTCATGAGAGGTGTTGTGTGCAATAGGTATCTTGGAACTCCTAGTGAAGATGTATGACTAGGATTTACTAAGTTGACAGATTGGCATGCCTATCCTCAATTGAATCATCAAGATTTATTCCTTGTTTTTCTCCAGTTGGAACCAAATGGTGTGGATTTATTGTATTTAAGTGCCTTCCATCTATTTTCATTTCATTTCCATTTTGGATGCTATTTCCTTTTCTTCTTTTACTTTGCATATTTTTAAGTAAAATACTAAAAATTGATTGGTCTCTCCTTCTAGAAAATGTTGATTTATGAGCCATCGAAGAGAATATCATCCAAAAAAGCAATGCAACATCCATATTTTAATGATCTTGACAAATCTCAAGTCTGATTTGAAGCCATTATAAAAGAGTGTGTAAAGCTTAGCAAGGGAATCTTAAGTTAATCATTTAAAGTTAACCTCATCATGAGCACCTATGATGTAGAAATTATAAGAGAATCTCAAATGTATGAGTGACATTGTAAAAGATCTGTGAGAATGAAGACCTAAGGCATTGTGCCTATGGTGCAGGGCACTTGGGCCTTCATTTTGTAAAAGGGATTTAGTATGTAGTTTCTTTATGTTTAAGGTCATGTTTTTGTTTTGAAATAAGGTCTCTAAGACCATGTTGATATGTTTTGGGTTGGTTTTGGTTAGGATTCATTTTGAGTCAATTTTGTAAAGTTGCAAAAATTGTAAATTTGGAGGATTGAATAACAAAGATTCACTATTTTCTGTGTTTTCTTGCATTGAATTTTGCTACTACAACTACTTGTATGTTTTGGTCCAACCTAGAAGTGATAATTTGTGCATTGGAATTGATGGAGGATTGAACTACCTTTTTGCATCTTGTCTCTTTTGATTCCATCAAGATTTGAGTGAGTTATAGTGCTTTGATAGCCTGCTCTGCATCAATACAACTAGCATACAATCTAATTATTAAAACTTCATTTATTAAAAAAATCAACCTAATAATTATATATCAATATCAATATAGCATAAAATCTATTGAAATAAACACTTGTAATAAGATTTACTCAAATATTGAAATTTATTGCTGCCCTCAAACATTTGTAATTTAAGCAACGTAATTCCTTAATAATCCAAATTGCAAAAGGGAAACAATATTTGATGGCTTGTTACCCAAATACCATTTTGGTTATGGAGATTTCGTTTGAGGAATTGGGACCACATAGGGAACCTCTACAATAACCTCTCTCTATTTTTGTTATCTTAGAGTCATTTTTTCATGGTGTCAAATTTTGACCTAATAGAAAAAATGTCAATTGCAAGCAATGTAAAGTTGCAAAGTGGTGCAACTTTCGTTCTACAACTCATGTGACCAAACAAACTATTCCAATGTGTCTAAATGGGTAGTTTTACATTAGAAATGGTCGTATTTTGCACCCAAACACACGGAATCGCTCTAAGCTATGTTGAACCAGATCAATCCTTTAAGAGTCCAAAATGTGAAAGGGCAACAATCTTTGACAGGCTATTACTCAAAAATTGTGATGCTTAATAACTCTTCGTCTAAGCCTATGGGATCGCATTGGGTCCCTCTACAATAATCTCTCTCATTTTTTGTTTTCCTAGAATCGTTTTTCTATGGTGTCCAATTTTCAATTGATGGAAAAAGTGTCAAATGCATGTAGTGTAAAGTTGCAAAGTGGTGCAACTTTCGTTTTACAACTCATGTGACCAAATAGACTATTCTAACATGTTTGAATAGCTATGTTTATGCTAGGCATGGTTATTTTTTGTACCCAAACATGCGGAATTGCTCCAAACTATGTTTAACCAAATCAATCCCTTAAGAGCCCAAAGTGCAAAATGGCTGCAAACTTCAGCATGTTGTTAGTCAAATTGTGTGATGCTTAGAAACTTATCATCTAATCCTATGGGATTATGTTGGGACCCTCTACAATAATATCTCTCAATTTTCTCTATCTCAAAGGTATTTTCCTATGGTGATGAATTTTTACTTGGGGAAAAAGTTGTTAAATGTAAGAAGTTGAAAGTTGTAAAGTAGTGCAACTTTTGTTTTGCAGCTTGTGTGACCAAATGGACTATTTCAACATATATGAATAGGTATTTTTACATTAGGAATGGTTCTCTTTCACACCCAAACACACGAAATCGCTCTGAGCTATGTTCAATCAAATTGATCCCTTAAGAGTCCAAAGTGCAAAATGGATGCAAACTTCAACATGATATTACTCGGATACCGTAAAAATTAGAAAATTATCATATGATCCTATGGGATCATTTTGGGCCCCTCTACAATAACCTCTTTCGGTTTTCTCTATCTTTGAGGAATTTTCTTGTGGTGGAAAATTTTCACTTGGGGAAAAAGTTGTCAAATGCAAGTAGTTGAAAGTTGAAAAGTGATGCAACTTTCGTTTTGCAATTCGTGAGACCAAAAAAACTATTTCAAAGTGTCTAAATAGTTATTTTTACACTAGGAATAGTCTTCTGTCACACCCAAACATGCAGATTCGCTCCGAGCTACATTCAACCAGATCAATCCCTTAAGAGTCCAAAGTGCAAAATGGTTGCAAACTTTAGCATGTTGTTACTTGGATACCATGACACTTAGAAACTTCTCATCTAATCCTCTGGAATCATGTTGGGCCCCTCTAAAGTAACTTCTCCCAATTTTCACTATCTCAGAGGAATTTTCTCATGGTGGTGAATTTTCACTTGGGGAAAAAGTTGTCAAATGCAAGTATTTGAAAGTTGCAAAGTGGTGCAACTTTCGTTCTGCAACTCATGTGACCAAATGGAATGTTTCAATGCATCCGAATAGGTATTTTTACATTAGGCATGGTCTTTTTTCACACCCAAACATACAGAATCACTTTGAGCTACATTCAATTAGATCGATCCCTTAAGAGTCCAAAGTGCAAAATGACTGCAAAATTTAGCATGTTGTTATTCGGATAGCGTCACACTTAGAAACTTATTGTCCAGTCTTATGAGGCCTTGTTGGGACCCTCTACAATAATCTTTCCCAGTTTCTACTATCTTGGAAGTATTTTTTCATAGTGAAAAATTTTCACTTGGGGAAAAAGTTGTCAAATGCAAGTAGTTGAAAGTTGCAAAGTGGTCCAACTTTCATTTTGTAGCTTGTCTAACCAAACAAACTATTTCAACATATCCTTAAATAGGTATGTTTACACTAGGCATAGTCCTCTTTCACACCCAAACATGCGAAATTTCTTTGAGCTACATTCAACAGGATCGATCCCTTAAGAGTCCAAAGTATAAAATGACTACAAACTTCAGCATGTTGTTATATAGATACTTTCACACTTAGAAACTGAATGTCTAATCCTATGGGATCGAATTGGGATCCTCTAAAATAACCTCTCTCAATTTTCATTGTCTGGAAGGCATTTTCCTATGGTGGCAAATTTTCACTTGGGGAAAAAATTGTCAAATGTAAGTAGTTAAAAGTTGCAAAGTGGTGCAACTTTTGTTCTACAACTCGTGTGACCAAGCAGGCTATTCTAGAGCATCCAAATAGGTATGTTTACACTAGGAATTTGGTCCCCCTTCACACCCAAACATGCAGAATCGCTTTGAGCCACATTCAACTGGCTAAATCTCTTAAGGGTCCAAAGTGTAAAAGGGAAGCAGTTTTCAATATTTTGTTACTTGGATACCGTGATGCTTAGAAACTTCTCATCTGATCCTATGGGATTGTGTTGTGCCCCTCTATAATAACCTCTCTCTGTTTTCACTATCTTGGAGATATTTTCCTATGGTGGAAAATTTTTACTTGGGGAAAAAGTCAAATGCAAGTAGTTTAAAGTTGCAAAGTGGTGCAACTTTCATCTTGCAACTCGTGTGACCAAACGAACTATTCCAATGCATTCAGATGGGTATGTTTACACTATGAATGGTATTATTTCACACCCAGAAACACAGAATCACTCCAAGCTACATTCAACCAGCTCGGTCCCTTAAGGGTCCAAAATACAAAAGGGAAGCAATATTTGATGGGCTATTACTCAGAAACCATGATTCTTATGAACTCTTTGTTTGAGACTGTGAGATCATGTTGGGCCCCTCTAAAACAACCTCTCTTAGTTTTTGTTATCTCAAAGTTGTTTTCTTGTGGTGTCCAATTTTCATTTGATGGAAAAAGTGTCAAATGCAAGCTTTGTAAAGTTGCAAAGTGGTGCAACTTTCGTTTTGCAATTCGTGTGACCAAAAATCTGCTCCAATGCATCTTGATAGGTAAATTTACACTAGGAATGGTTCTCTTTCACACCAAAACATGTAGAATTTCTATGAGCTATGTTGAACCGGCTTGATCCCTTATGATGCAAAATAATTAAAAAGAGAAACATACACATGACGGTTGAGAAGTCTGAGTTTTGCACACAAAAAGTGTATGATCATCCAGAAATCTAGCAAGTGCAAGATGTTTTTCAATTATCTTGCTTGCCCTTACAACAATATACAACCAATTGTAAATGCGTATAATGGTGGAACTTTGAAACATTTTATTTTTCCTCAATTAAAAACTTTGGTTGTGACACATTTTGTCATTTTTATTTGAAATGATTTGATATGCTTGAAAATTGGAGTCTAAGAGAAACAAGTTTTGCTCTCATGTACATTTATTATTTGATGTGATAAATAAATTTTTCACTTTTGAGTCCATTTCTTATTTGTACTATAAATTATAAATTGCTTTCTCTTGAGTCCATTTCCTATACAAGAAATAATATAGCAAAAAGTTGACATATAAATCTTTCAACATGTTTATATGGTGATGGATCAAGAACATAACAATTCATTTTGCACTATGAAGATTATGCTGTGAAAATGTTTAAATACTATTCAAGATAAATGTTTGTATGATAATGTGTTAATAAGTTAACTACTTCATCTACTATGAATATTATGTTTTGGAAGTGTTGTGAAGATTATGTATCATTTTCTTAATTGAGTTGTTCCAATAAAAGGATTAAATACATTAGAATATTTTTATGAATAATTTCATGGAATACCAATTGAAAACGTGTTTTTTGCTTTTAGATAAAGTAGTTTAGTTTCAATCAATTAATATTCAAGACAAACTATGAAGGACAACAACGATCAATGCTAGGGCTAACCAATTAATAAGTATACACATGAATAAGTCAAGATGGTACATGTGAATAAGAGAAGCACAAGTACTCAAAAACACATAAGCCTTGAAGTATAGACACTGATACATAGTATACACAAATTAAAACAAAGTATATGCACAAATACAAGGTATACGCATGAAAATGTGTAAGTCACAAAGTATACATTGGAACACACGTAAGTCACAAAATATACATGTAAGTTGTAAAGTATACACTTGAATACATGTAACTCATATCTATTGAACCATGAATTTATAATGCAACTATGGACACCATCGATAAAAAATATTTGTATTAACCAAATAGCCATGTAGGCATACATCAATATATGTTGATATAAGTATAAAATATAGGTACAAAATAGCCATATAGTCTTAAGAGAATGCCATATAGGAATATAATTTTAAATATATCCAATACAAAATATGTACAAAAATGTCATATAGGCATACAACAAAGGGCTCTAGAATCCAAAGTCATTACTCTCCATGCTCTTGAAATAAACTCTTTCTCTTTTCTTGTTGATCAGATGGTGATACGTCTATAATTCATTTATGCTGTGATTAAGGAGTGCTCCTATTGCTCCTCCTAGTGTTTAGTTCTTGGTGAAATCTTATCTATTACAATAAGAAGTAAAGACATTAATATATAGAAATTACATTATAAAAAATCATATATTTAACAAAATAATCACTTACCACCATCTGATGATCACTCTTCATGAGGGAAATATTCACATGCCAATGTTAAGGCATGTTGAAACCCTATATAAACTGTCCAAATAGAAATTAAACTACGACTCAATAATGGTTTTATTTTTCACTAACATCTATAACAATGAATGTAAACTGAAATTTAGTGATTTTCCTCATACCTCCCCTATTAGAGCCATCGAGGATTCTATAGTAGATGAAACAACGATATCCATTTCCCTCATCACATTCAGAGGTTTTTATGCTTACAACATTTGAAAATAAGGGTATGTGCAGGATCATCATGGAAAAAAATAGGCCCATAAGTGGCAAAAAATTCAGAAAAATTAGTGTTAGGCAACTTGACGTAAAAATTTGAATAAGTTATCTATATTATTTCAAATATATGTAAGAATAGAATCTATAAAAAATTGAATGTAGTTTCTAAACTACTAGGTTTATTTAAAAATAAATAAAATCTATTTGGTGAAAATTTGAAATTTCAATGTAGTAGTACTTAAATTTCAGGGAAAAAATAAGAAGTAGGTGTCTGTCTGACCACCCTAACCATAATA
This sequence comes from Sequoia sempervirens, assembly GCA_007258455.2. Lineage (NCBI taxonomy): Eukaryota > Viridiplantae > Streptophyta > Pinopsida > Cupressales > Cupressaceae > Sequoia > Sequoia sempervirens. Next base: position 143,984,026 of record VDFB02271358.1, on the reverse strand, counting down.
AAATGATAATATTTTTTTATAAGATTTTATATATAAGTAGAGGACTCATTTTTGGATGTGATACACATTTTTTTATAATTTTTTTCCAAGTAAATAATTAATTATGAATTTTTTATTACAACTTTTAAAAAATATAAAAACTCATATGTCGACCACCTTAACTTGGTAAAAACTTCATGAAATTTATTTTTATTTTTTAATCCTATATTATGTGAAGCATAGAATGTGACACATGTTTTGGATTCAAAAAATGTGATACCATTTGAAAGTTATAGATGTTTTTCAATTAGCCTATCGATCAGGACTTTAGTCATAATTCTAATAGAAAATAAATAATAATAATTTATTAAATTCAAATTAAAGCATAATTTATATTGGTGGAAAGATGAGAATTTCCTCTAAAAAGTCTTTTCATTTCATCAATTTTGGGTAAAAAAAAGTTGTCAGCCACATACCCTACAAATACCCACAATATTGCCACTTTTTGGCCTATCATGATCCTGCACATACCCATAAAACAACAAATTATTCAATCACAAAAACTACGATAGTGATCCATGTTATGAATTATAATGTATGAGATAATGAACAAAATTTTGAGTACTTATTAAACTATATATTTCTGACTATCATGCTTACTATTTTCCCTATCTATATCTTGGTCGAAAGCACATGTTTTTAGGCTTTTACCCATAACAGCAAGCCGATGAACCATTTGATAAAATGATTTTGCAAACATGTACAATAATTGTGGTGGCATAGAGAAGGAAATGTACTATTTGAAAATATGCCTCAAAGAAATGGGGTCTCGTGGTGATGGAATGTCATTACAAACAAATGCATATCATGGCATTCCATCACCATAAGACCGCATTTCTTTCAAGAATTTTTTTAAATAGTTCATTGCCTTCTCTATGGTATTATTGCTTACTATTATGCTTTGACAGAAATTTTCCACACATCCATAGTTTGTTGGAAAGCACATATTTAAGGCTTTTAGGCATAGTAGCAAGGAAGTGAGTAGTTTGATAAAATGTTTTGGTACACATGCATGGAAAATGTGGTATCATATAAAAAGTGGTGAGTTGTTTGAAGAAATTCCTCGAAGAATGTGGTCTCATGGTGATGGAACAACATTCCATCACCATGAGACCACATTTCTTTGAGGCATTTTTTCACACTACTAATTGCCTTGTCTATGTTATTTCTTAGTATTATGCTTTGATAGATTTTTTCCAAGCATCCATAGTTTTTTGGAAAGCACCTTTTTTAAGCTTTTATCCATAGCAGTGAGGAAATAAATTGTTTGATAAATTTTTTTGGTAAACATGTATGGAAAATGTGGTAGCATAGAAAAGGCAGTGAGCTATTTGAAAAAGTGCCTCAAAGAAATTGGGTCTCATGGTGATGGACATCACCATGAGACCTCATTTCTTTGAGAAATTTTTTCAAACAACTCATTGCCTTGTATATGTTGTTGCTTACTATTATTCTCTCATATATTCCTTCCAAGCATCCATAGCATAGACAAGGCAATAAACTATTTGAAAAATTGCCTCAGTAAAAAGTGGTCTCATGGATTTCCATGACAAGCAAATGCAATTGGAAGTTGCTCCTACTTATTACTTATGCTATGTGAAGTAATTGCATCATTGCTTATGTTGAATTTCTAAACAACTATATTGTAGTTGAAATTTTGTCATCTATCAACATCTAGTTATTAGTTATGGAATGTGAAGTAATTCTTTGAGTTTGAAAGATGTGCAATGTATCATAATCAACAATATGAATATAAAATACACAAATCTATTAAGTACAATTCATTAGTTAAACTCTTTATTTTATTACCCATGAGTAGGTTTGACTAAATCCACTGGAATTGGGAGGTGTTCCCATGAAACCTCCAATATTATCCTATTCAACATCCAAAATCACATATTAAAATACCATTCATCAAACAATGCTATTAACATGTAATAAATTTATAATTGCTTACTAGTTACATACCTCAATGATAGGTGTAGTGGAGAAATAAGAAGATGTAGGGCTGGTGTATCCAATATCAACACTGTGACCCTACAATTTTATTAAAATCATAAAACTAAATTAGTTAATCTTGCATTTCAAAATCAAAATTTAATAAATCAAATTAAATGAACATGCTAACTTTAACTAAGTATCAATGACATATGCCTCATGTAAAATGTTAGTTTCCCTCTCCATCTGTATAGCTATAGATGGATCTTGCATAGCAGCCTCCTAACTGTCGGTGGGGTCATATGAACAAGTCACCTCTCAAGATTGACACAAATGGGTTCAAAGGCCACCACTCGAAGACACCCTTGGATGGCACTGTAGAATAGGGTTGGCATGTTGGATGACACTCTGGGTCAAATAGTTGATGGCCTGCAAAGTCTCTACATTGACACTCTCCTTCGTGATGGAAGGGATAATGATGTACTCATGAGGCAGCATAGTGAGAGTTCATCTACCTTGTCATGTAGGATCCTGCTATGCATTGGGTCTATCTTGAGCCGACCCCACACCTCTCCCCTAGAAGTCCCTCATATCAAAATAATTTGGGATTTTGTTCAAGATGAACTCATAGTATAGTTTCCTAAGGAAATACTGCAAGACTTCACAATTGTTGCATGGTGGGTAATCAAAAACTAGGTACCACCTATCATAAAAAAAAATTCCTAATTTGTTGGTGGTGGCACCAATGAATAGGAAACCTCTTCACATTGATGGTAAGATTTTCATTTGTGTGTGAGTTAGTGAATAATGAGCACAAATCACCTTTTTTAATTTTCAAATCTTTTACATCTTTATATGACAATTTATCCATGTAATAAGCCCTAGCCGCCTGCCTCCTATCTTGCAATGTAGTTAATTTTTTCTTGATTGAATCTACATTTTTTAACATTTCTTTCAGTGAAGTTGCCAAGGTCATTCTTTTCGTAGTTGAATCATTTGGATCGCTCAACCTCCTGATTAAATCCTCAATTTGTTTTTTATTGTTGTCAATTTCAATCATTAAGTTTTGTTGAGTGGCAGGAGGGTGTTGAGGGATTGGTGGAGGAGCTTATTGATGTGGTTGATTAACTTGAGGACTTTCTTGTTGAGGATTTTCTTCCTTTTGTTGTTGTTGTGATTGTTGAGGATTTTGAGGAGGATTTGTAGGTTGATTAACATCTCATACAAATTCAAAAAATAAATATAAAAAATAACCTAAAACAAACAAATTCAAAACAAAAAACAAATAATCCTTACCTCTAAGATGTCCTTGTCGATGTGGCAACATCCTAGTGATTAAACAATAATCGATGATGAAGAATTTTTCAAAATAGCTCCTCCCAAAATGTGAACATGAAATATTGGGGTTTTGGTAGAAAGAAACAAAAACACACAGTGAGAAGTTAAAATGAATTCTTTTTTTTTTTTTTTTGCTTTTAATAGGTCATAACATGAGTGTGTTATAATGTGCTTGCATTATGGGCTTGTTGTGGCTGAGCCTCAAGCTTGACACACCAATCCATAATGTGAGCACATCATAATGTGCTCGCGTTATGATTTTTCAAAACTTTTTAAAAAAGTGGCCAAAAATTGGCTACCAATCTTCATGCACCCGCCCTCATTGTAATTCCACCCTAGGATGTTTTGGCATCAATCTAATTTGAATTTGGATTTGGTTGGTCAACTTTGGATATGTTTTAAATTTGAAGATGGTATAAATGCAATATGAGTTAGTGATGGAAAATTAACAAGAGTGAAGAAGATGAGCGATAAAGAGAAAAGAGGAAGTGCAGTTAGATGCAACATTGGTTCAATTCAGTGAGTGTGTGTGTTGTGAGTGTGGCAGATTAGTGCGAAGCTTAATGTTGAGTTTTAGATACAGTAAGCAAAAGGTGACCTCTATCATTCATTCAAGTGGATTGAGTGATTATGGTGGAATTCTTTGTTGCATTGGGATTGTAGTCTCTCTCATAACAAGTCTTCTTTTTCTTCTTTGTATTTATGTGGTAGTGATCCCTCGGGGTTGTTAGCCCTATTAAATAGTGACACCTCTAGGTTGTTATCCCTACTGGATAGTGAGTCCTTATTTTAGGTAGTGAGGCTCTTGTAATTGGTTTTGATATTCTCTATAGTGTGAATTAATCTTCATCGTGGTTTTTTCCTCATTGGGTTTTCCACGTAAATATGGTGTTGTGTTTATGTGTTATATTTGAGTTTTTGCATTGGCATTTGATGATTAATCATTTAAGTAGTATTAAGTATTAGTTCTAATGATTAAATAAATGTTTAATTCTGTGACAACTAATTCACCCCCCCTCTTAGTTGTGCTATTCAACAATTGGTGTCAGACCATGGTTCCTTGGTGAAGAGATTAACCACTTGAGCAAGGTCCAAGATGATTGGAAAAATGATTTATGATTATTTGAGGTTTGATGGAACTAATTATTGAATATAGAAAGTATTGATAAAAGATGTAGATGCGTAAAAATCCATGATTGATACTATGCATCTAATTCTGATTAACTAACACCATTTCTTTTGAAATCACCTCGAACTAACCAATTGATTAAATAATCAACATTGTTTATTTAAATTCAACAAATTCATCTATTAATCAAATAATTATTTAATTTATTGATTAATTCACTCTTTTTTCAAACTAATATTCATCATATTTAATTAAATCAAGTCATTTAATTAAATTCCCCTAAATCCTCTCATTTGATTAAATCAATCAAATCAAATGTCACAATCTCCTAATCCATTCCGACTAATTAATTATGGATTAATTAATCCTAAATCACTTTCTAATCATCATTAATAATTCCTCTAGCTTTTGACTCCTCAAGAGTTAAATCAACCCATGGTCAACTAACCAAGTTGCATATGAAAATAATTTCTATTAATTATCTAATTCCTCTATTTATCCTCACAAAGGAATATTCCTGAACCAACAATTTTGTGGTTGGCTATTGACTTCTCTTGCACTCTTAGGATCTTCCACTTAAAAGGAGAGAGATAGAACCCTAAAATCAAAGTGGTTCACTCAAATATAGGATTGTATGATGTGAATATGACTAAATGTAATGCTATAAATGCAACTAACTAATGAAATTGATTGAATATTGATACAAAACTAATGTAAAATGCAATATTTGAAAACATAGTGAGATATGCAAGAATGAACTAAAGCATGAATAAATACAAAACAAAATTGAAAGAGGCTGATCAGAGTGCACTTGAAAATAGATTTTAGACTTGAGAAGATTCTAGAATGCTAGCGAAATCACTGTTGATGACTAGTGGGACTCATTCACCATTGATGGTGAATCAATCCTGCTACTGGTAGAATCTCTTGAAATAGACCTTTCCAACTGTTGGGAACTAGAATTTGGCAAAATCACCCTTTTCAGCCTTAAGGTGGGACTCATTTTCCACTGATGAAGAATCAGTCCTCTCCCAAAATTCTGTGAAATCAAAGGTCAATTTTGTAGCTCTAGATCTACACTTGTCTTCTTGTTAGGTTGACAAAGTCAAATCTGCAGAAAATGTACTATAGGTTGTCTTCAAGCTTGAAATAGGGTTGATTTGACTTGAAACACTTTGTTGACTTGTTGGCAACCTTTCAACACCTATTTGCTTGACAAATCTGCATACAAAAGTCTGCAAACACACACGCAAAAGGGGAAAAATGGTTAAGGGTTAGAGTATAGGGATTTTCCTTGGTCAAATCCCACTTTGGTAATCAAACCCTTAATGAAGAAATGGAATGAAATGAACAAGGAAAGATGAATAAATAACTTGCAAATGTCTTAAACTCACCACAGACTTGTTGAAGAAATTTGAAGATATGTCAATGGCTCCTCCAAGATGCTTGATGAATGCTTGATTAAATGATGCAAAGTGCTTGAATGCTAATTGATGAATGCAAGCGAACTTGATGATTGGGAGATGTAAAATGAGGAGAAAAACACTTATTTATACACATCTATGCCCTAATAACCTAATGATACCTCATCACTGGCTGACATAAGGTATTTTTAAATAAAAACCTGAAAGAAAATTTGAATTATTTTGATTTTGGAACCAAAAGGGACTCATTTGCCACCCATGGTGAATGGGTCCCACCTTGGTCTTGTAAGTGGGTGTCAAGAATTAACTTGCATTTAATGTTTTTTTAGGTTTACATTAAAAAATACACTTAATTAAGACTTATGAGTGCATAAATGGGTCAAATAAAGCATAAGAAAGGTGTGAATATTGAAATTAAGCCAAGAAAAGTGTGCAATCTTGTTACAAGACTTTACAACACATTAAAATAGGACTTGATGAGTGATGAGAATATGATTTTTAAGTGAATTATAATGAAAAGAGTCTAGAAATGTGTAGAAATGTGTTACAACACCTTCACAAGACACCATAATTTGAATATTTAGGACTTAATGTGAATGCATAAGTTACATTGCAACATTAAATCAAAGAAAGACAAGTCAAACATCAAAGGAGAAAGACCTAAAAGACCATGAAAATGTCAATGATCCATTTTTCTATGGTACATTTAGCCCCCACTTTAGTGAGAGGATGAACTTGCTTCAAACTCACACTAAAGTAGCCATGCATATCTAGAGGGATCCAAATGCACTTATGTTAGCAAGATGGAACGACAATGATCAAGTGGGATGCTCAAGCCCCCAAGATGAAGATCCAATAGAAAACTAAACATAAGAAAAAAGGAACACACAATGTGACATAGAATAATAAAAGGGAGAATAAGATCAAGCTTCGATCATTTGTCCAACTAGTTGTGGATTAGATTTGGGTTGTTTGTGAGAAAAAAAAATGCATACTTAGTTTGGGTTGACATAACTCATGGTGGTCCGTTGGGTGAGAAGACCCAAAAAATGTGAAGTACATACGCTAGTTGGTATGCACTCACAAACACATAGGTGGCTATGGAGAAAGTTGTGCCATTGAATGGGCTTCCTACTCAACCATATTAAAGTTATACCTCTTGATAAATTTAACAAGGTACCACAAGGGAAAATGTTAGTTCATGATTCACAGAAAAGTAAAGCTTCATATGCTTGGAACCCATGAACAAAGAGCAAGGTACCACAGACATGCAAGTTGCATTATGCAAGGTGGAAAAAATGTAACATGTAAAATATGTTCAAAGGAGTCTTGTTAAGTTCATGCAATGTCTATCACTTAGGGAACATTGTATCTAACTTTTCCAAGAGAGGACCAATCAAAGAATAAAAATATTCAAAACTTAGGGGATGCAGTGCATCGCATCAGGCCACTAAGAGGAATGTAATATGCTAAGATGGATCACAATTATGAAGGACATCACACCCAATGTCATCCACAAAGTGACAAATGCATCATATGAAGTGACAAGGCTACACTAAGAACCAATAATGAAAATGAAATGATGCTAATGTATGCCCCCCACTTTAAAGGAATTGATGCACACCATTTTATGATAAATTTCTTTAATGTAGCAAAGGGAAAATGCAAAAAGAAAACAAGACATGAGAGCCAACTTGGAAAGCCCCTATGCCAAGTCATATGTTTCTAAGCGAGGATGCTTCATGTGAAGGAAAAGCAAAAAAATAAAAGGAGGATTTCCCCCAAGAATGGAACACATTAAACACATAAGGCATCTATGGATTTGGGGTCAGTATGTTCATTGTTGCAATGCGTTTATTGAAGAGCTCAAAACTATCATCATTCCCCAAATACATAGAACTACAAGAATGGCACAAAGAGGGCGAAAACAAAAAAAAAAAAAAGTTTGTTTTGGGTCAACATGGAAGAGACATTGTGGTCTCAATGCTTTGCATCATCCCCAAAAGGAAAAATACAAGCGAAAAGAAAAAAAAGGAAAAAGAGGAGAAAAAACTTTTGGGTAAACATGAAGGAGACATTTCAGTCAAGGGAACACATTATGCACATACAAGAAAACCAAAGAAAAAGGGAAATGTAAAAAGGAACTAGCAAGGCGAATGCAATTCAACCATCTAATAGGTCATCTTCTTGCCAATCATGTTCAGTATATTGTGAGGATGGTTGACTATCCAAAGGAAGAATTGTAAGTGTCGAGCTAGGGGAAGTGCTAGGTTCTTCACTTGGTGTAGCATATTTATCTTGTAAGCTCATGGATGGTGAAAATAAAGAATTTAAATCATTATTCACTTCATTGATTTTAGTGATCTCCTCATCCTCATTATCATCTAGGTTAATTATGATGGGAGGAAAGAGAGTAATTTATAAGGAAGGATGTATGAGGAGCTGTGGCTATTGGATCAGATCATTTTGTTGTGAGGGTTGGACTCTACTATCTTGTGGCAGATCAAGAGGATGAGGGTGATAATTTATTGCTTCTGTCAAAGGTAGAGGTTGATTTTCTTTGTTATTTTTGGTTTCTCTTAATTTTATTTTGAAGTTGTTGAGGTGTAAGAGTGGGTTGATCCACCATAGGTTCCTTTTCTTCTAAAGGTGGAAGAATAGAAGAAACCAAAGAAGATGGGTCAATCACTTTATCTTTGGCTTTATAAACTTGTTTAATGTGAGGAGGCATGATAGGCTTGATTTCCTTTTCTCTTGGGCATTTGAACAAGGAAGGGGAAGTGTGTATTTTTGGGTGTGCATGAGGTTGTATTGTTTGTTCAGTGTCAGACTCATGCTGAAGCATGGTTTCATCAAGGATAGGACTAGCAGAAGTGGACGAGGACATGTTACAAAGAGACAATTTAGCTATTCATTTGGCTTTAAGCTTTTGATAGGTTATGAAAAATAAGCCCTTTCGAGAGATGATGGGTTCCATAGGTTCAGGCCAAAAGGATTCTAAGGAAAAATTTCCTTTAGAGGACAATGGATTAAAACCACTATGGTGTATGGTAAATATTTCATTTCCATGTGGAAACTTCAAACATTTGTGAACAACTGAAGGAACAACATTCATTGACCGAAGCCAAGGATGACCTAGCCACAAACGAAATTGATCCAATTGTGCAATAATAAAAAATGTTACCTCCAAAGTTTTGGGTCCTATCTGTAATGGGAGTACGATCAATTTGATCGTAGGGCATGCAAAACTAGTATGTGTTTTAATCCATGCAATTGGTTTATTATAATCATCTTAATATAGATGTGTAATACTAAAAACTCTTTCATGATCACATTCTCACCACAGGTGGGATCTATTAGTATCCCATTGGTGGGCTTATCATAACTTTTGTTGGCTATGTAAAGAGGAGCATTAGGAAGCTTTTTAAGTATCTCATGAGAAGAAAAAGTAATATCAAGAGATTTGTTGGTTGGGCCCTTATGAGGGATAACATCTATCATACCCACAAGTTCATCCATAGGGTTGACTTGGGTAACATTTGGAGTTATATAATCTTGTCCATTATTTGTATCAATGTTCATCACATGAGTGTTTGAAGGTTCATTAGCCTTGACAAATGAAACATTGTGTTTAGACATAGGGTTGGTAAAAAATTGTAAGTTCTGATTAGGGGGTGCAATGGACTTATTGCCTTGATCATTAACACCTGCAATGGACAAACAACTAGAATTAATGAGGTCTTGAACTAAGTGTTTGAGACACTGACATTGTTTGGTGTCATGTTCATTTTGGTTACAAAAATGACAATAACCATTAAATTTACGTGTGGGTGGTAAAGGTTTGGTGGTATCAAGTGGTTCAACAGTAAGAAAAGTGATCATTTGTTGCTGGAGCAATTGGTTCATTGTGTTATGGAGAGTATCAGGTAAGGGGTAAATTGTCTCTTCAGATCCCCATAGGTAAAGGGCACCGTTGCTTTAACAACTACCACTTGACTCAGAATAGGTTGGGTTGGTTGTGGAGAAGGCAGATTGAACTGTAAAAATCCTTTGTTTGGTTTTCTAAAGTTTTGTGCATTGTTTTGGTTGTTTTGCTTAGACTTCTTAGCTCAGTTAGAAGTGGACTTTGAATCATGACTAGAAACTAATTTTTCATAGTTAGGTATGTGCAGGATCATGATGGGCCAAAAAGTGGCAATATTATGGGTATTTGTAGGTTATGTGGCTGATGACTTTTTTTTACCCAAAATTGATGAAACGAAAAGGGTTTTTAGAGGAGATTCTCAGCTTTCCAACAACATAAATTATGCTTTAATTTCAATTTAATAAATAATTATTATTCATTTTCTATTAGAATTGTGACTAAAGTCCTGATCGATAGGCTGATTGAAAAACATCTATAACTTTCAAATGGTATCATATTTTTTGAATCTGAAACATGCATCACATTCTATGCTTCACACACTATATGATTAAAAAAAGAAAAATTAAATTTCATAAAGTGTTGACCAAGTTAAGGTGGTCAGACATATGAGTTTTTATATTTTTTTAAAGTTGTAATAAAAAAACCATAATTAATTATTTACTTGGAAAAAATTACAAAAAATATGCATCACATTTAGACATGATTCCTCTACTTACATATAAAATATTATAAAAAAATATTATCATTTTATTATGGTTAGGGTGGTCAGACACCTACTTTATATTTTTTCCCTAAAATTTAAGTATTATTGCATTGAAATTTCAAATTTTCACCAAATAGATTTTATTTATTTTTAAATAAACCTAGTAGTTTAGAAACTACATTCAATTTTCTACATATTCTATTCTTACATAATTTTGAAATAATATAGATAACTTATTTAAATTTTTACGTCAAGTTGCTTAACACTGATTTTTCTGAATTTTTTTCTAGTTAAGGGCCTATTTTTTCTATGATGATCCTCCACATACCCAGTCACAAAAGGTCATGCGTAAATGCATGAATGAAGGAAATTTCATCATAGTTAACTTATCTTGAAGGTGAGTGTGCAAGTATTCAATAAACATCTTTTGCAGATGTAAATCAGGAATCTTGACATCAATTTGAGCATACAATGACTATTAACGTGAAATGAAATCACTTACTTTTTCATCTGCATTTTTTTTACATTGCATTTAATTGGTCATTGTCTTTTTGGGAGTCATATGGACTTGGAAATGACTTATAAAGGCATCCAAAAGTTCATTAAATGATCAGATGGAATGATTGGGTAGGTTTGAAAATCACTCTAATGTAGTGTCCTTTAAGGTCCTAGGAAAAAGTTTGGCCAATAGTTTATCATCAAGGAAAAAGTCACTATACAAGGTTGTATAGGAATTAACATGATTAGTAAGGTCTCCTTTACCTCCGTACTTCTCAAACCTAGGCATCTCAATTCCCTGTTGCATCTATGTTCTCAAGTTCTCTAGGGATAATGGGCTACTACGGATGTGATATGTGGGTGGAGCATTTTTACTTTGGCTAATGGTGGATATTTGTTGTTGCATGGATGAAACAATGTTAAAGAGTTGTGTAATAATGGGATCCATGTAAGTGGTATGAGGTATAATGCCCCGTCTTCTAACCTAAGGAATGTTGCAATTGTGTATAAAAGTGAAATAATTTTTTTTTTAAATAATAATATTAAGTTATTTAGTTGCATACATTCACTAAGTTACACGATGTTACACTACTTGAGTTTCCATAGATGACTTTAGTATTTCACATTGCATATATTTAATTAATCATAAACTTAAAAAATAAACATTGCATAACATTTGAAATTCCATTCAAGATAATTTAAAGTACATATATGATTCTTACATTGCATTTGAAAAGATATACAATACTCATTCATCTGATGAGGTAGTTCAATAATAGTTACAATTACTTTTTACAAATGTTCTCCTCATATACAATTGAGGGATGTTTTCAAATACAAGAATTACAGTAATGCAATAAAGAAAGTACATCTATATCCAAGTACGAGCTCTCCATCCATGAAGCTCTTGTTGCCATGATCATAAACTGGGGACCAAATAGACTAAGGTGCACGTTCCACCCAACCATGTGGTACCCGTAGGTCCACCCCCCATACTAGGAGATAGTAATATGGTTACCTAGACATAACCTAATCACCCTAGACACAAATACATAATTAATTGATGGTTAATTGCTTCCAGATTTAAGACAATCAAATATACTAAGTACACAAGGTAAATTGTTATTTTAGGTGGAGTGTCATCACAATATTGCAAAGGTTACCCTGGTGTTTCTCCTAGGTTTTGGCCCCCAACTTGGGTTACCCTGGTAACCTCTTACGAAACCTGGCCCCATTTGGAAACTATTGCAGAACCAAATATCTCTTAAGGTAACAAGATATCGATTTGCCATTGTAGACATTCTCAACTTATACTCAAGACTGAACTAGCTCAAGAGTCAATAAGTGAGGCATAATCTTGTTAAAGATTTTTAATCTAACTATTGTGTTATTTAGTTATCACTGACTTACTAACTCTCTTTAAGTTACCCTGACACCACTTTGTATGTTGGCCCTCACACAGAGCCACTCCCCTAAACATAAGAAAGGTATACTAAGTTTTTTTTGACTAAGGTAGACAAGGTGCACAAATTTCAATCACATAATAACAAATGACACAAATCGGTCATTAAATCTTTTATTCAAAAACCTGGTATCAAAACACCATATTCTAACACGTGCACAACCCTAGTCAACTTAAGAAATACATTTGAACAATAACATCACCCTTTCTATACAAATCGTTATGGAAGACTTATACATCTTAAGACTTTCCCAATTTGCCCAATAAAAAGGAAACACAATTTTTAAAAGCAAATCAGGAATTATAAACATCTAGTTTTCAGATTTACTGAATCCAATCATTTACAAGAATTAGCAAGAAATTAAAGCAACTTAATTGTAATTCTTTTCTCAAAAAAAAAAAAATAACATCATTTAAATCTAATTTTAACTTTCACTACTTCTCTTATCAATTTCTATCAAATTTCCTTTTAAAATCTTTCTGTTATAAATTAAACTGATAACATTTCTAACATAAATTTATACTCAAAACAAATTTCTTTTTTATAAAACTTAAATAAATGTAAATTAAAAAGAAAATTGTTTAAATAAATATAAATTATATATATATACATATATATATGTATATTTATATATGAATAAGTATTATTAATTATTGAAACCCTAAGTCAAAATTTATATTTGAATTAATAAATATTCGAAATTCATTTAATGACTGTTTAACCCGCACACAGAGATTACATGACTGTATTTTCACAGTCGTGGGCTGCTTTAACAGTCCGCAGCCCTCCCCATATGAGGAGGCAGATGTGTGACAGTCGTCGCCCCATATGGGGGTGGTTGTGGGGTAGCCCCGCGGCCCCCAAAATTTTCCCTTCTATAATTTAAAATACTAACAATACAAACAAAAATTCCATTTTTTTAAAAAACCTGTGTTTCCACTGGTAATAACAATCTCCATTAAAATAAACAAAACTTCAATCCCATAACTTCGTCCGTACGTCGACGGCGATTTTAATAAATATATTTACATAAATAAAAACATATATTCCTTTCACAATTCAATTTATATAAGATAAATATATATATATATATATATATATGTAATATATATATATATTCAAATTCATCAGGGTTTTCATATAGTGAATTTAAGAAAATTCTACAGAGATTTGGTACGAGGTTATTGTAAAAATTTCAATAGGGTTTTAGTAAAGAAATAACAAAATTTGAAGAAATTTTTTAACTAGAAATTATCAAAGTCTATAGAACAATTTAACAAAGAAATTACAACTTTTCTCTATAGAAGATGAACAAAAATTTCTTTCACAAATATTTTCTTCAAACAAACTCGAATTTTAAAACAATTTTTTAGCAGACAATTTTTTAAAAAACATACAAATTTAAAAACATAGGAAAATACCTATTTTTCTGAAGCTTTAGAAATCAATCTGGTGATGAAAACCTCTGTTGCCTGTAGCCTTTCAAAACTTTTCCCGTACACCAAATCCCAATATACAAAACAGAGAACTTCCACAAATATACAATAGTACCAAAAAACATAAACCAAAATTTTTAACAGAGCCCTGATATATTTTTTTTTCGTGAAGAAAAGAATAGAATCCCCTTCTGTATTTTCCAAGATCCCAAATAACCTCCGAGAAATTCCTCAACCAAAAACAATAAATGTAACTGGCACACTTGTCGAGAAGAACAAAATATCTTCAACAACTTCTCGACAATCTTGCCTTTCAAGATTTGCATGTTTATAATTTATTTAAAATTTAAAATTTAAAATTTTCAAAATGCAAAATTTATTTAATAATTAAAATGCCATTTCCAAATAACAATTAATTTAAAATTAAATCTATTCACACACAATTTAAAACAATTTTAATTTAATTAATTAATTTATTTAATTAAATAAATTTAATCTCTAAGATCAAATTATTTAACCAAACAAACTAATTAATTTAATTAAATAACATGTAAAACTTATTTCTTTAACATTTTAAAAATTAATTTAAATAAAGTAAATTAAAGAATAATAACTATCATTAAAATTGACAAAATTTTCCTTTCAAGCAATAAATCCAAATAGAAACAAACAAGACAACCAAGACTCAAACTAAACTGACGATGTACTATGAATGGGTTTAAGACTAGACTAGGATGAACCATGCTACTACCTCCCAATCAAAATTTTGTTGAGTCTTGACACGCTCAAACTTGAGTAACTGTGGAGATGGTGTACCTAATCTGCAACCAAAGAAATAACATGCATATACATATAACCCATAAGGCACACCATGTAGAGAAAATCATGGACATCACAGGGCACTCACAAGCAGTGAGTGATGATTCCGTTCTCCACACCAATACACGTCACATCAGACTGATGAATTAAATAATAGTTAGTCCATCATAACATATATATAGCAATAATCATCTGAAGGAAACATCTACGCTATAACAAAGCATGTCAAAAATCAAATATCGCAATACAATGTATCATCATGTCACAAAGTGAATCCACTGTTGCTCAAAATCAGCAATCAAAATATCCAAACCAAGAACCAAAGTCTAACAGTATAAAAACATACAACAGAAAACATAAACATAAATGGAGGGGTACTACATGAGGGGGAAGGGAAAATGGTGATGGAGTGTATGTGATGTTAGGGGAAGTGGAAGGAACACTAAGAGGGGTGAAGGTAGAAGATGGAACATTCGATGCCACAAAAGAACTAGGAATGCTAGTTGGAATAGTGAAAGGAGTCACATGACTAACCTATTGCATAGTTGTTGTAACTTGAGGAGTGGTATATGTTGGTATGGATGTTATGGTTGACAGAGGAGGAATGTGAGATCCTCCTTGGCTCACAACATTGTTTTTTGAGTGGGATGTGGAAGGAACATGTTTATTGTATATCTCATTTGTTCTTTTCATAACTTGTAAACCATCATCACTTTCAATCAAGCAATGAACGTTTTCTATCACAGGTATAGCAATTATGGAAATGTTTTCAAAACTTAAATCTTGTTGCAAATGTGCAAAATTCTTATGAATACTAATGACTTTTTCTTACGGAATGGAACTAGTTTATATGTCAACATGCATTAGATATGAAGTTAAAGGAATATTAGTGGTAGTATCCATAATTAATGCACCATTTTCCATACTAGGAGTAGGAGCTCTTGAAATCCCAAGGTCCACAACGAAAGTGATATCACGGGAAACCATGAATTTAGAACATCGTCTCACTAAAGTATTATCAATAGGGCACCAAACACTCATACAAGTACCACAAAATATGGGGTGAATGCAAATGAAAAATAGGAATAACAAAATTCTAATGACAGAAATTATGTAAACTAAAACAAGAAGGCAGTAATAGGAAACAAAAATGTAGGAAAAACTGTGAAAATGCCAGAAATTTCAATGCAGAAAATGCAACTGGACTGATTCACCCAAGGTGGCAAATGAGTCCAGGTATGAGATTTTTATTTTTTTTTCATAAAATTTAAAGTGATTTCAATGACTTTTAGATGCAAAATGAGGATACAAATACAAATTTTTAGTTTTTGAATGATATGGTATGCAAAAATGAAGTCTAAATGAGTCTTTCACTAATGCAATTTGAGAAACCCTAGGATGCAAAAACAAAACAATAACCTAATTGAATGTTGATGAAAATGAAACCTAGGATGCAAGATGCAAAAGATAAAGTGTTCTATATGCAGGTTCACCAAAATGAACCAACAATTTTGTGGTAGGCTATTGACTTTTCTTGCACTCTTAGGATCTTTCACCTAAAAGGAGAGAGATAGAACCCCAAAATTGAAGTGGTTCACTCAAATAGAGGATTTTATGATGTGAATATGACTAAATTTAATGTTGTAAATGCAACTATTGAAATTGATTGACTATTGATACAAAACTAATGTAAAATGGAATGTTTGAAAACACTATGAGATATGCTAGAATGAACTAAAGCATGAATACATGCACAACACAATTGAAAGAGGCTGATAAAAGTGCACCAAGAAATAGATTGTAGACTTAAGAAGATTTCAGAATGCTCAAAAAATCATTGTTGATGACTAGTGGGACTCATTTTCCATTGATGGTGAATCAGTCTTGCTACTGGTAAAATCTCCTAAAATAGGTTCTCAACTGTCAAGAACTTGAATCTAACAAAATCACCTTTTTCATCCTTAAGGTGGGACTCATTCACCACTGATGGAAAATCAGTCCTCTACCAAATTCTATGCAATCAAAGGTCAATTTTGTAGATCCAGATCTGCACTTGTCTTCTTGTTGTGTTGATGGAGTCAAATCTGTAGAAAATAGACTATAGGTTGACTCCAAGCTTGAAAAAGGGTTGATTTGACTTGAAACACTTTGTTGACTTGTTGACCACCTTTCAACACCTAATTGCTTGAAAAATTTGCAAACAAAATTATGCAAACACACATGCAAAAGGGGAAAATGGTTAAGGGTCAGAGTCTAGGGATTTTCCTTGGTCAAATCCCACTTTGGTAATCAAACCCTTAGTGAAAAAAAGAATAAAATGAACAAGGAAAGATTAATAAATAAAATGCAAATTTCTTAAACTCGCCACAACCTTGTTGAAGAAATTTGAAGATATGTCAATGGATGCTCTAAGATGCTTGATGAATGCTTGATTAAATGATGCAAAGTGCTTGAATGGTAATTAATGTATGCAAATAAACTTAATGATTGAGAGATGTAAGATGAGGAGAAAAACACTTATTTATACACATCTATGACCTAATAACCTAATGATACCTCATCACAAGCCGACATAAGGTATTTTTAAATAAAAACCTGAAAGAAAATTTGAATTATTTTGATTTTGGAGTCAAGAGGGACTCATTCGCCACCCATGGTGAATGGGTCCCACCTTGGTCTTGTAAGTGGGTGTCAGGAATTAACTTGAATTTAATTTTTTTTTAGTTTACATTCAAATATATAATTAATTAAGCCTTGTGAGTGCATAAAGGGGTGAAATAAAGCATAAGAAAGGTGTAAATAGTGAAATTAAGCCTAGAAAAGCATTGAAACTTGTTACAAGACTTTACAACACCTTAAAATAGGTCTTGATAAGCAATGAAAAGATGATTTTTAGGTGAATTATAATGAAAAGAGTCTAGAAAAGTGTAGAAATGTGTTACAACACTTCACAAGACACCATAATTTGAATATTTAGGACTTAATGTGAATGCATAAGTTACATTGCAACATTGAATCAAAGCAAGAGAAGTCAAACATCATAGGAGAAAGACCTAAAAGACCATGAAAATGTCAATGATCCATCTTTCTATGGTACAATTCCAAAGAATATTCCTCTCAATAGCCACTCATTCAATTTCCCTCTAAAGGTTTTCAAAAACTTTTCACATCCTCAATAACTTCTCTTACAAATGCAATAAATTCTCTTACATCCTCTCAAATATCAATCACATTCAATAAATTCTTCTTACAACCTTTCAAATCCTCAATCATTCTCATTTACTACTTTTCCATCCTTGTCCACTATAATGCCCATAATTTACACTAGGGCAAAAACACTACGAACAATTTTTTTTTTGAAAAGAAGATATTAACCACCTATTAAATGCTACAATGTATAGCGCTTGTTAACTAGTTACAAGCACCAAATGACCGAATGACGTGGTCCAAGAGTGACATCATTGGCATGAAGCCTGAGGGTGGGGGGAAGAGTATTTAAACGAGTGGGTGAAGGAAGAGACCTTCACACGCAAATATAAAATTGACAAAAACATGATTTTTAAAATTTACATTATCATCAAATTTGAATTTCAAATACATTTTTTTTTGTTTATTTATTATTATTTTATTTATTTATTTATTCTACTTTTAAAATTTTAATATTTAATTACTATGTATTAAATAAATAAATATAGATAAACAATTCATATATATATATATATATATATATTAATTTTATACTCTAAGAAATAAACTTAATAATTATAAGAATGAGGTATAGCTTATACAAATAAATATACATTAATCCTTTTACATATTAAATGTTATTATTTTCCTTTAAATAAGGGAGTTAGAGGATAATAATAAAGGAGGACTACCTTTTATGAGAATTACCTAATATTACGTGGGCCTCTTTCCTCACATATCTACTAGATTCCTTTTCCTAAGAGAGTGGGAATAAATTCCCCTCTCTTTAAATTAATGAATATAACTTATTACATATGTAAACTTTTACCCACCATAACGATAAAACACAACTATTATTATCATACGTGTTCTTTTAATAGTTTATTATACTAGATAAACATCTTTACTAATACGAAAACCTATGATTTAAAATCAAGCCGGAATTCACGATTCCCTTTTTTTCTTCACTTAAAGATTAAGAACTTTAAAAAGAACTATATTTTAATACGCGGGGCTATTCATGATTTTGTCTTATTTAAAAGTTTCCATTTGAATTTCAATTGCAATTAAAACATACTGACCTGGGGATTTCTTAGACTTTATTCCAGCCAAATAACTAATATGATGCGTAGGATGTGAAAAATTATATTTATCGTAACAATGCTGATATAAATTATTTTATTTTGAAGCAACAAGGAAGAAGCTACATTTGGTGACTTAGCCCTAATTTCACAGGCACGAAAATTTGCATTAGATAACAGGCTTTCTCATATGCTAAAGTTTACTGCCAGAGGCTGCCAACAACCATATTATTACTAAATTTACCTGCGCAAGATTTGCAAGAGAAAATCCAACTATTATTATTAATTTATTCATTTATATTATTATTATTATTATTATTTTACTGTGTATGTGGGAGTTATCAAACTCACGACCATTTTTTTGTTTATTCGAGATAGAGGGCATAGGGAGAGGTGGAGAGCATTCCATTCAAGTTGAATACAATTTCATGTCCATTTTGAAAATGGTGGTTTGAGCGCTAGTAACATTGGGAGGTCAAAGCAAGTGAACCCTATTGCCTTTCATACTTTGCATTCCCTAGAACTGAAATATAATGTAGTGCAGCTGTAATAGTAATGCAAGTAAATGGTATGGGTAGCCGGGTCTAATGGTGAATGAACGAAGAAACATGAGGGAAAAGACTTACCACAAAACCAGAACATGTTATTATATATATATATATATATATATATATATTTTTTTTTCTTTCATAATAGCCTATCCATCCAACGGGTAACTAAACATGCCGCCTATGAATTTTAAGGCTGAGACCTGTCAAGGTTTGGAATGAGGAGCGGGTTATCATATTTTAGGCACCCTATTCAGACTGCAAGCTTGAACCAACAATAGTGGGAGGAACCGGATATGGTAAGATTTTATACAGCTCCCTTCTATTACCCCCTTTTCTTTTCTTTTTTTTATCTCATACTCCCATTTCTAACTCATTCTCTATGCAGGTCTGAGGGAGGCTAAGCAGTGGCAAAACTTTTCTTCTTGGAGCCTGTAGGAGGATTGGTGCAGCCATCCACGCCACATGATCTATAGATCAAATGGATGGACATATCTGGGATTTTTTTAATTTTTTAATTTATTTATTTTTTATCAAACTCGGGAAGAAATGCCTGCGTTCCATTATCTCATTGTTGTGTTTGGTTTGCATAACCCTCTCAAATATTTAGCACTGTTTTTTTTTTTTTATAGATCTGTAAGAAATGTACAGGATTCAACTACTAACATAAAACCCCTACTACCGACTGTAGAATCTCCCCTCTTTTGTTTCCTGTGAACAAAGATGCAACTATTTGGGTTCTATTTAAATATATAAAATAGATCATGGGGCAGTCGACCTATATCTTTTCTCTACTCTATATATATTTTTTTTTTATATTATTCTCTTTTGCATATCACAGAGACTTGTTGATGCAACAGGTATATGAGATTTGCAGTTTATACTTTGATTTGTACCTCTGTAAAATGCAGCTATGAGCTATAGATGGTGTTCAAATTTTATAAATCAAATGTGGACCTCATTTTCCTTCTAGATGCATGAGGTTTCATATTAAATGTGAATATTTTATTTGTTCTGATATATGTTTACTGAGGGTATAATATTTAGAATATCATTTATATATATATATATATAAACCAATCTTTGCTTTATTTAATTTAGCAGGATACCCTTAATCCCTTCTCATGTTTCCCAAAATGGATTTAATTTTACTATTCTTTCTCTATAATAGATAGTTAACCCATTTCTTCAAATCATTATAAATCAATCTATTTCTCAAGCTTTCATTAAACTATCACTTTCTTTCCTTTTATTTATAACAAGAGGACTACACTAGATCTCTCTTAAAAACTTGCAATACCATACACAAAGATTATAACCTTTACATTTATAATAGAATAAAACATCTTTCATTATTTACATACAAGAGAAACCCAAATAACTAATACAATGTTTCTTTCATTTTCCAAAACAATTTTTTTTTTTTGTACATATTTCATAGAGTACATTTTCTTCTATTTAACATTTAGACTACCTTATGTATTTTCTTTTTTTACCATAAAATAGTCAAATTAGGCTTCATTGTAAAAGTCAAATTAGGCTTCATAAACAAACTTGCATCATTGTAAGAGCCTATTGTTAATATAGGCCCATAACCTTTTCACCAATATAAAATACTACACTTTCTTTCCAAATAAAACTATAAGATCCCATCATTACTATTAAAATAACACCAAATTTCATTCATTTTATCAACAAATATCAAGTAGAAACAAAATATACTCTTTTTTTTTTTGCTCTAAAATTCATAAAAGAAGATCCATTCAATGAAAGGGCTTTCTCTTTTTATTTTCCATCTTAAAAAAAAATACACTAACCTTTAAAATTACAACAATACTTAGAAATAAGCTAATTAACAACCCATTGTATAAGGGCTTGCTCTCCACGCTACCGAAATGGCATCATGGAGCTGCGTGGGCTCTAGCCATACCCCCGAGCAAGGAATTCTTTAAGCTCCATGATGATAAATGGAGTCTCTTCTCATTTTTCCTAAAGGCTAAAATGAGCATAGCACTAATTTCAAGCATCTAGGTTCACTACTTATATTTTCAACTATAATACATTCACCATGTCAGATCTTTACAACCAATAAACAAAGGTAAATGAAAATAGGAAGAACTTATCTCTTTTCTTCAGGTGAAGGGATTGAGCTCTTTGATCCATATTTCCACTCCAGGCCATGCTTTCTTGATCACTATCCTCCAAAAAAAAAAATGGTTTCTCTCCTCTCATTCTTTCTAACATCTCCACTCAAGTTCTCCAAGAGGAGAAGTGGGTAACATCCATTTTCTCTTTTCCATCCAAGTATATAGGAATTCAACTTGTATTCACTTGAATGAGAGAGAGACACTTGTCACTCTCTCATTCGATCTTTTGACACATATCCCCAAAAGTTCTCACACATGTGTGAGAATTTTGGGAAAAAGGGGAATATGCAATGACACTCTATCCAAAATCCCTTACAAGGTGGATTCACACATGTGAAAGCCTTGATACTCTTCCCAAGTTCATTAATGAACTTTGGGGAGGGGTGGGAGAGTGACAAGTCACTTCTCCCAACTCCCAAGGACTCAAATTCGTCACACTTTTTCAAGTGGACTTTTGAAGGGTCATATCATGTCCTAAGGACAAAGTCACATGTCCAAAAGATCCCCCTTCCATAGGTATAGGCCTTAGGGGTCTATTTTTGCACTAATATCAAAGAAACTGACCATACACCACCCTAAAAAGACAACTTTAAAGGCCAATTCGAAATTCAAGACCTAACTAAGGATTTGAAAACCCTAATAGATCTTACACTCTTAACCACATGAGTATAATCAATAAGGATCCAAAAAGTACCTACACTAAGCCACCAATCATTAAAACCCTCCACTCAATTACAACATAAACAAAACCCTAATTACCTCCCAAGTCATAGGGTCAAAAATCAAAATTTCAAAAGATAGATATTTGACTTGGGTCTAGATTGTTCTCCCTTTTACCCTTGGCATTACTCTCATATGCATTTTTCCAAATACATGTTAGGTTAGAAATATAATAAATACCTGTTCAAAATATCAATAAGATCAATTCAATAGTTAGTAAATCATAGTACACATATATATTCATTTCCTTTCCCTATAAAAGATGGAAACTTTGAGCATTCATTAAATAATAATGGAAACCTAACCTTAGCTAAATACTTTATTTACACTACTAAATTTACTCTTGGACACTCCTTCCTGTAATAAAATTTATCATTCAACTTGATATCTAATTTATATAATTTTTCCTCAAATTATCCTACCTTAGGTATACCTCTAATTGATTAGAGTCATCTTTTAAATTTAGCTTGATGATTCTTGGCTAGTGATCCTTCTGAAAACTTCTCCCTGATCTTCCAAAGTCCTACTTTATTCCTACCTATTATCATTTCCCAAGTAACATGAAACTTATTAGCGAGATTCAAACTAATATTAGATACACAAAATTCCTTAGCTCATATCGATCTAAGTGTATTCTTCATATGATACTTGTCCGAGAATCTAAATACTATCTGCTCACATTCATTCTTAACAGTTTTCCCATTTTCATTTAATGAAGAGAATTTGGTCACAATAATCATTTACAATAGTTACTTCTAAAATCAAAATATTAAACATGGAATTAGGTTAAATCATCAATTTATTCACCAACAAGAATAATTAAACTTATCAAGGTGTCACACAATTTATAGATAGGGTTGGGCCTCACATCCACTCACACATTTCCCAAAATGTGCTCCACCTTCCTCCAATAGAATTGTGACACTTGGGACATTCTCATTGTCTCCCATTTTATTCCACATTCATCAAATCCTATCATTCTTCAACCCTTGGATTCTATAAATAGAAGCATCCTTTTCCTAATATGGATCCAAAACTTCAAGCATTATCATTATAGGCATTTCAATTCATAGCAATCCATCACTTTCATCATTTTAGTCAAAGTTATCACCATTTGGAGACATTTTCATACTTGGATCATAAACAATCACCAAAGAATATAAAAGGGATTGGGAAAGGGCTTCTTTCCACATGAAAGTAGCACCACTCCCGCTATGGGATGGAGGTTTAGCTAGTTTAAAATTTGGTTTCATGTTAGCTTTAGTTGTTTTACTATCATGTTCATGTTTCCTCTTTGATTTAGCTAAGAATTTAATAGGGAACATTAGATTTGGGATTTCTAACATGACTAATCATTGTTTGATTTTCTTATTGTTATCTTCTAAAGTTGCACCCCAACTAAGTTGTAGAACTTAGCACTCTAGAGAAATATTGAATCACTCCTAGGCTATGGGTCACCTAAAATTTGGAGTGAGTCTAGATAAAGTTGGCTCCTAGTTGGTTATTACCTAAAAACTACTGACTTTGTAGAGGAAAAGGGAGAAGGAATGCTTAAAATGAAAACTAAAACTAAAAATAAAGGATGATACATCAAACTAACAAGGGCTATGAAGATTCAGACCCGAATACACTTGGCCACTGATGACATATCTAAACTGCACGACTTATTTCTATAGGATTATGTATAAATATTTTACAAAAAGGTTTGAATGAATTAACTTTCAAAAAGGAAGATAAATTTCACAGTCTAAAAGTTGTATGCAACTTTTAAAACACAATTTGTAACCTACATAAACATACTTTTGCAAAAAAGGCATGAAGACAATGAGACAAAGCTATAAGGAGATGGAAATACCTCACAAGTAACTTGATCAATCATTTAAAAATACACAATATTGCATGAATAAGAAGGAAAAACTCAAATCAATAGTCTCCAAGGTGTTATCTGTATTTCATATCCCAAAAGAGTTACAAAGCATGCTCAAGTCTGAGAAAGGACTGCCAAAAATTCCTAACTCTAGAAATTGCATCATATGAATTGGACTCAAAATGAGTCAAAATATGACTATATTACCAACCTCCGATCAGTTGCACCAAAATAGGAGCCAATAATTTCCTTGGGTTAGATGCAACAAAAAGGCCTAAAATCTAGTAACTAGGCTCCCTCCAAAATGAACTCCCATCTGTGAAAAAGGTAAGTTTGACCATGCCAAGCATCTAGGCATGTAAAACCACCTCTATATTCCCTCCATATCCTCCAAAAAGATGAATAAAGACTCCCTATATGCTTGGGAACATGTTTCCAAAGCTCTCTCAACACTCTTTATGGCCAAAACAATAGAGGCATAAAGACATGTACCCAACTTCCATTATAATAGTCACAAGATTTAAATGATTTATAAAAAACATCATTTAAAAATCATGTGCTTTATATTTAAATTCCAATGCAAATAAAATAAAAAGGGGTAAGCTAAAATCTTGTTTTAGTCTCTACAAGGGTCAAGACAACACTTAAGTCATGAAGACTTAACTTGTTTGATGTATACAAGGTTTTAAAACCTAAGGCATAAGATATCATAGACTTGGCTCTCGAAATATATTAGTCACCCTTATATTTTTTAAAAGATATGGAAAAAATACCATTCGACATCTAGGTTTTACAAACCCTAAAAACAAAAGTAAGGAAAAAATGAAAATATTCATTTCATTTACTGTTGAAGCTTCTTGAAGAAGCTAGAGCCGACCGACATTGGGTTTGTTGGAGGACGGTTGCAGGCTTTCATGGCAGATTTTGCAAGCTACATAGACCCTTTTCTGTGTAAAACCACTGCAGATCTCCTCAATGTGACACTGGTAAGCTGTTTTGAAAGCAATACTTGAGTTTTTTAAATGACTTTGGGCCTCTTAGGCCATGGCTCCTATAGCTTGCTCTAATGTGTTTCATTGTTCTATTATCTTCTCTTCACTTTGGCTGCCATGGAAGAAATCCCTTTGAACCTTAAGAAATAATTTTTAGGAAGAAAATTTGGAGGACAAGAATGAAAAATAGCTGGGTAAGATTTTCTTGCATATAAAATAAGTACAAACTCCACATTTCCCATCTCCTATGTATATGCTTATATTATTTAAGGAAAAATAACAACTTAATCTTTGAGAATCATACAATAAAATGCTTGTATTTCTTTTTTTATCATTCTTCTGTAGATCTTGGAGGCTCTTTAAATTTCCATGAAGATTTCTTTCAATTTGTGTAAAAAAAAAAAGGATTTTATAAGAAAACCCTAGGTCGTGGGTTTCATTCTATTTTTGAAAGTTTGTTTTGCATCTCATTCATCATTTAGAACTTATCCATTGATCAATAAAACTATTTATTCTCTTTTTATTTTATATTAAAGCAAACCCATCAAATGGATTTTGCGTATTGAGAAATAAACACTTCCACAGGTCATGGGTTTCATTCATGCTATAGGTATTTGTGTCTCTATTGTAATTTATCCAAGCTCAGTTATTGTATTTGAACTTTTGAGCTAAAACCCCAAGTGGGTATGCATCACTGTAGAGAAAACTCTTTACCAAGCCACAACCATGCAAGCTACATGTATTTCTATTGTTCCCCTCTATTATTTTTGCTCGAGGGTTTGCTTCACCTAAAAACCTACTTTGAGATCTTGAAGACTAGACCTAGGTTTTCTTCTCATTTTTCATTTTTGAGTGAGCAAGTAAATTTTCTAAAAAACTGAAGGTCATGGCCATATATTCCTCAGTAGGTTATAAAAAACCTTGACCCGGCTACATAAATTTACTCATCTCACTTTTTTAAAATGATAGTGACTCATCCTAGGGTTTGATAAAACAACCCTCATACCCTACCATGATAGCCTACTACTTGTTTACTTTGTGCTTGTGGAAACACAAACTCTTGATGATTTGATCACTTGTCACCATGAAATAATGGGCTATATTTGTGGAATGACCACTATGTTTACCATACCACATTGTTTCTCATGACTAAGCTTCATGGAAATGTTGATTTTGGATCTTACTATTTTTTCATGATAGACCTATAGCTCACAATTGGTGTATTCCCTATGTTGCTAATAAGGACCATCTTAGGATTGTTAGTGCATGAGATAAAGCATTCTTTCTAAGAGCGGAACATGAATAAAACAAACACAATATCCATAAGATCCAAAACAGAACCACCAAATAGGAGTCAATTGAGCTACACCATTATTGATTTTTAGGCCTTTTGGTCCATTCTTTATGTTCTACACTTATATACCTTTACACAATCAATCCTTATCCAATCACTATTCTGGATGTTAGAACTCTATTGCCGGGTTTCCATTTACCATTATCATGTGACTGCTCCATGATTACACAGTTCCTCATATAACTATATTTTCCCCATTAAATATAAGATTGTCTTTTCTTTGAGGCTGATAATACAGCATATTATCCTTCTTTACAAATCTATCTATCATGTAGCCTCTATGTATTCATGAGATAACTATATCTCTTTTCCATTATCTTAAAAGAACTATTGACTCAGAGATTCATAATTTATCCTCATTCTTTTATGAATCTACAAAGAAAATCTCACCTATTTGTTTATTTGGCCTTTGAAGTCATTGATTACATAGCTATCCATTCAATAAAGGCTTAGAATTTGAATACTATGGCACTATTTTTCTACTATGATAGTCACTCCATTCATGCGTGACTCTTTTGTGTTAGTACAAGCACATATGCTATGATAACAACATCAACAATATCTTTATGATGGCATCATCTCCTTAATCATGAAATCCCTATTTTTAACATTGTTGTCCTTCAGTCATGAGGCCTTCCATCCAAACCTGATTGTTGTCCTTGTTGAATAACTTGTAAGATATGATCACAATCCTTTCAAGCCTATTGCATTGATGATTTGAAAGATAGTGCTTGACTTCCATTTGTCTTATATTGACTCATTTCTAACATATTTTGATTAAGTATTCAAGGGATAATGATAGATGACTTTAGCATAAGCATATTCACCTCTTTACTAATGTTATTCACATGCAAGTACCTGAGTAGCAGGACTAGAGAGGTGGATATGCTTATGATAGGATGATTATTTTTATACCTTAATTCTTATCAATATATAGAAATGACTTAAGATAGAGCTAAATCACTAAGATAAATAACAATTCTATCCCTCTAAACATATGAGGGCAGCATGTTGGGCTCAACCCTTATGGGAGCCACATTTTATCCCACATGTTGTAATTTTATGAATCAAAAAAACAACATTATTTTTCTTATACCTACACAAGAAGCAAACATGTTAGAAAATATGTGCATATGATAGATGTGTTTGATCATTCCTGCTACTTTCTTGGACATCAGTAGTATGCTGTTTATTTTAATGTACAAGACTGATCATTTATATGTTTATAGAAGTATGTGCATATAGTGACTATAGACCTTTCATTTCTCTAACAACATTCTATCTGATAGATGCAGGCAACTCGGAGCAGGAAGGTGGAAAAAGCTAGAAGCAGAGCAAGTGCAAGACTGAAGATGATGTGAGGAAACTCAACTTGAACCAGTCATTCAAGCAATGACTGGTCTCTTTTCCCTATATGTGCATGTGTTTACTTTAATATCTATAAATGTATATTTTTTTCACTCATTTTCATTAAAAGAGCCAGCCTCATGACTTGTGTGAGACAATACACATTTACATTATCAATAAAGACTATGTTTTTGAAAAAAATTGTGCAATCTTCTCCTATGTTATATACACTTGCATACTGTAATATGGTAGAATAGTCTTCAGATTTCTTTATGCACATGGAATGTAATATAGCAGAAATAAAATGTACTTATCTTTTCATTTGCAATCACTTTAGCTCTACTTGTTTGAGCTAGTAGAAAAAATGGGTAACACTTATGTTAGCTTGTTGTAGGTTTGATGTTCACATTTTGGTGCTAGAAGGAGGGCTTGACAATTTATCTTGCTATTTTTGGTCTAAAATTTTGTTTTGTGTAGCTACAGGGGAGCAACACCACTATTGCAACATACAACATTTCCTTTGCTTATTGCTTCACCTTTGCTTGTTTCTAGAGCATTGCTTTTGATTCCAAAGCCACACTCACCATGGCATGTTGCATTTGCATGTCACTATCACATCACTTTTGATACAAAGCCGTGTTTGAACTTTTTGTCTTCTATCTTACTTTCTAGTTCTGTAGAGTGTCACTTTTGAAATTGAATCACATTCATTGTTTCTATCCTCTATAGAGCACTTCCTTTGCTTTCACTAGAGTGTCACATTTTCTTACAATGTCGCTTTTTCACAGTTACAGAGAGTCACATTTGTTGCACAACATCACCTTTGTAGGAAACAAAGAAAAACTGAGTTGGAGACTTAAAATCATTTTTTAATTCTCATTGTAATAGCTTAGGCCTTGCAATTCTACATTTTATTTCCTATTCTAGGACCAACTAGAGTTATTTTGGGCATAAAATTTACAAATAACTCAAGCTTTGTTAAAGTTGGTTAAAATTGAACACTAGGAACTTACTAGAATTTGATTTTGGGTTAAATTTGAACAAACAAGTTTTTGGTGCTCTAAAAATAATTCATCATTACTTTGAGGCTTAAAATGAACTTGTGCTTTCATTTTCTTGTAATTTTATTTACAATTTGTGTCATTTGAATGCATATGCACTTCTCTCATTCTTCATGGAAATCTTGAGAATCAAAAGCATTCTAGTGACATTAGTTGTCTAAAAAATTACCTACACATTTCAAATTTGGGTTTAAAATTGAACAATCATGCTAGTGTGAGAAAGAGACATTGTGTGTGTTCCCTCCTTGCACTTTATGCAAACTAGGTGGTCGAACTACAAGTGTACTCCCTCAATTTTGTTACCTTTAGAGGGGCATTCCTAAGAAAAACTCAAAGGCAAGTCCAACCAATTTTTCACTTGGACTCTAGTATATAAGTGGATAAGAATAAACTATCAAGTCCTCATGGTACTTAGGCCTTAGCCGTACAGTGTCTTTCAAAATGGGGTACTACTATAAAGAGTATAAGATCCCCTAGTAGGATTGATTAAAGCCTTTAGTGGCTTACTGGATGCTCGCAAGGTGCCATGTCCCCAATTACCCAATTTGAGAACCAATTTGTTTAGAAGAAAAAATCCTTACTATTTGTTGGTGTAAAAATGGTCATTTTGAAGTTGCCCCATATTTGTACTATTCAAATTAGAAATAGAATAAATCCATTTGATCTCTAAATTTTAACGATTTTGAGATTTGGTGGTCCTAAGAAGTGTGTGACATGGAGGGAAGCTAGTGTTGCCAAATCCCTAGATGTTTGCTTTGTCTCAGTGTTTGGAGAAATCCAAGTGGGGACTCAACAAATATTGTCTTTTATATCCTAGGGTTGTGTAATTTGTGAGTCAATCAAATACATTTTTTGGATCTAAAACTTTGAAACAAACATTCAACAAGTCATCAAAATTTCAAACCCTTTGGAAAGAGAAAATTCCTTTTAATAGTCCACATATTACCACTTGTCTCTAGAGAATCTATCCTTAGAGGCTTCTAAATATTTGGGCTTGTATCTCAATTTTCTTTGTCTAAAGTCAACCTAGGAAAACCATGCCCTTGAATATTTGATTTTCACATAATGGATCTTGTGGAATGAAAAGGAATTGAGACATAGACATTTAGTTTGAAAGATAAGAAAGAAGTGTTGATGTGGTAAAAAGAATCCATTTCATCAAGATAAAATACAATTGAACCCCACATATGTGTTTGTTCAAAATATTTCCCGCAAGATCAAAATCCCAAAACCAAAGTCTATCAATAGTCATAAGCACCTTAGTCCAAAGGCTCTTAAGAAATATCTTTCAACACTTTATGGAGTCAAAGATAGATTGGTCTACAAATTTTACAAGCATGCTTCAAAGGATAATCCAAACTTGTATTCTTTCTATTATTTTCAAAATTTGGGTCTTTTCCAATGTTTTGAGTATCTCACATTATAGGGTCGAAACTTTTAAAGTATAGCATTTTTTTCAATATCTTGGTCTTGTAACAAAGTCCTCTAGGTTTATCTAGGATCAAAACCAACATCTTCATTTGTCACTATCACCAACCAAATCCCATTTCACAAACAACTTTTAGAAGCTTGGAAAAATCATTCATACTAGGCTTTTGGTAGATCCTTCAAATCAAAATAAAAATCACTTTGTTTGACTAAGTGTGTGTGGTTGAATTCTTCCTCATACATTTAGTTAAATTATCATCCTTGTGAACAAGTACATCCTAAGGTAACATCTAACTTCTTGGGGTCTATAAGTTCATTATCCAAAATCAAATCAAACCAAATCCAAACCAAATCCAAAAGTACTAAAGTCTAGTATTCCTCCAAGGGTCTTAAAATTTCAAACATCCATATCGTTCATACTTCATTTATCTCATCAGCATCATTTGATCCTTAAAACATCCTAGATTTTCTTTTTTTGTACCTAAAGTTTAGATCAACCAAGAGAGTTAGAGGTTTACCTCTCATATTCCTAGAAGTTGATCCTTATTTTATGGTACAAACTAGATCGCAACACAAGAAGATCATGGAGAAAAAAAAAGAAACATCCACTTCAACTGATTTGAGTCAAACTAAAACATAATTCAACCTTAGGATATCCATCGACCTTCCACTCAATCCTCCTCAAATACCTCAAAAATCCTCAAGAGGAAAGTTTCCAAGTGGAGGATGCCACCAACAACTACCAAGGAATGTCCCAAGATGAGATAATTGAGCTATTCCAAAATCCTAAAACACGCAAGATTTCCAATAGAATCATGAGACTCAATCCCACAAAATACATGTTGGCATTAGCAAAGGAAGGGGCTAAACTCCCTTTCTATTTTTATGTGACAACTATTGTTGAACAACCTCTTGGGAATATGCCACCCACATCATTCACACTAATGCCATTCCCAAGCATCACCCAACCCATCATACAACCAACATCTTCTCATGCTCCAACTCAACCCATGATCACCAAGGGGAGTTCATTACTCCAAGCTCTTCAAACACATCCCCTTGTAAACAACCAAAACTTGGATGCAAAAACAATCTTGGCTATGCCTAACACTATCCCACAAGACCCAAAACATCCATATGTACCACTCATTTTCCATGACACCAACAATTTATCCACCTTCTTCACATCACTGACATATTCTCTTGATAGGCAAGTCTCTCTCCACATTATATCACAAGGACAAGTGGGTTTATTTGGACAAGGGAGAAATTTTGATGCATCATCATCACTTTTGCAAGGAAACACATCTCCAATCTTCCCATCATTTCCTCTTTTGACATCAACATCCACACTAAATCAAGGTTTAGGACATCCCCATTTACCCAACATACCAAACCAGAACCAATCAATTCAAATAAATCAACCAATCACAAATCAAATAAGCATGTCAATCATACCAGATCCTTTGAGCATGCCATGGATATCACAACACCAAGTGGTGCAGGTGCACCCTTGCAAATACATGCCTCCATGAGGCAATTCTAGGGTTTTGATTTGGTAGTGATAATATCATGATGTAATAAGGTAAATTAGATCATTTTTAGCTTTTATTATGTCCTACAAGATCATTTTGGTGTCATTGGGTCTAAATGTAAAAGTTGCAAGATTGACAAAACATTGTTAAGACAATTTTGTAAAAATGTGACAAATTGTAAGATGTTGGAAGGTGAAGAGACAAGGTAGTTGAAAATTTAGTTTTAGGCATTGGTTTTGGTTTATAAAATAAATTTGAAGCTTCAAAAACTTTGAGGAAGGTTGGAAAATGATGTATGAATGAAGAAATCAATGAAATCCCCTATTTTTTTGTATTTTATCTGCAATTTCTTAATTTTAGGCCACTGTACGACCATGTTTTGTGTGTAAATCCTCTCCTCCTTTGTAAATTAAATCCCTATTAATCTATTTAATTTTTCATTTTATTTCATTTAAAACCATTCAAGTTTGTAAAAGTTATGGTCAATTCATTCTAGACGGGTTGAAACCCTAATCCAGGGTAATAGTGAGAGTTCAAAATTATGTTTCTCCCAATTTAACTAATGAAATCTCTTGTACATTTGAAAGAATGTAGTTTAATATGTATTTTAAGTGATATTAAGGTGGTAGAGTCTAAGGTTGTGGTTTTGTGTCGATTCAACAAAGCCCTAGGTCTGAAAATGTGTAAAAAATTGGTAAAGACTGTGTATAGTGAGGTTATATGAGTTTTGATCATGGTTTCTGAGTCCTTCACGAGATATATTGATTTAAAAGGTTTTTTGGGTTTATGTGAATCCATTTATTGATTTGTTTGGGTGTATTGATAAGTTTGAGGCGATTGTTTATTGATTGTCCTATTGGGGTAGAGTTATCATAGTCCTAGATTGGACAGTAGTTGTAGTGTTTGGAATTTTCTTCTTGGAAAGTTCATAAAGTCATTGAAGAGTCATTCAATCATAGTGTTTTACATGCCATGGAACAAATATGAAGGCCCAATAGAGCCATTTATGGTTGTATTTCAAATTGAATGGTAACAAGAAGCCCATATTGGCCAGTTAGGACAGTCCATTTTGAGAGTTCTAAGATTTGAGGTGTCTATGTTGGGAATTGGTTTTGAGTCAGTTATTTTGTTGTTTTCTAAAGTTGTCAAGTTGATTTGGTTGAGAGCTATTTGTGGTCCTGCATTGTCATCACCAAGTGGCACCAAATTAAACATCTCAACCAATCCTAATTGGATCTACAAAACATGGTCTCCCAAGGACCTAGCACATCAACCATAGAAACTACCACACAACCTCTTGTCATCACTCAACAAGCACCTCCACAACCACCTCAAAAAAAAAATTCCACCTCATCTCACACCATTCCACCAAATCCTCCATCTCCACCAACAAACCTAAACATGGAAAATCAATACATCACATTGCAAGAATCCCAACAAGAATATTAAAAGGAATTCCAATAATTCCAAGCTCAACAAGCTACACAACAAGTTGTACAAGCATAGGAACAACAAGCACAGTAGGCTGCCCAAGCACAAGCACAAGCTTTATTGCAACAATAGAAAGATGCACAAGCTACACAAGCTGCATAAGCTACACAAGCCGCACAAGCTACACAACAAGTGCAAGCTCAAATTCAAGGTCAAGCCCAAGCACAAGCTCAATACTAAGTACAACATGCCCAAGCACAAGCCTTGTTACAAAAACAAGCTTATCAACAAGCTTTGCAACAATACCAAGCACAACAAAAAGTAGCTCATCTACAAGCCCAACAAGAAGCATTGTTGGCACAACAGTAGCAAGACCAACAATGAGCGTTGTTGTCACAACAACGACTATAGGCATACCAACAAGTGTTTCTTCACAACAAAACTTACAACATCCTCTCATGAACACACAACCAAATTCCTTGAACACAAACATGCAAACCATCCCACCCCTCACTGAAGCAACAATACCAACCTAATACACATTCATCCCACCACTTTTTCTACAAAGTTATTTGTCCACACAAATTAAACTACTCTCACAACAAGTGTTAGACATGCAATTAGGAAAGAAAACGAAATAACAAGGGAATTTGTGCCCCTATCCGTTTGATAGGAGCATTGTGATGGTTCCATTCCCACAAGGATTTGAGATACCAAAATTTGACAAATATCATGGGACCGATAATCTTGAGGATCACACTAGAAAATTCCATGTACACTATATGGAAGTTGCATATGACGATTCTTATTGAATGCGACTCTTCCCTTGAAGTTTGGTTGGCCCAATAATGGAATGGTTCTCCCACTTTCCCCCAGAATTATCTCAAAAAAGTGTGGACTTATTCATGCAAAATTATTCATTTAACATAGGCATGGACATGAGCTTGGAAGAATTGTCCAGCCTAAAACAAGCCAAGGGGGAAACATTCACATCCTTCTTGCAATGATGGCGATCCAAGGCCAACAGAAGTAAATGGGATATACCAGAAGAACAACAAATCAGGACTATCATCTCCAACCTTGAAGGGACCTTGTCCTTCCATTTGAAAATACAATGCATAACAACATATGACCAATTGATCCCCAAGGTGCTCAACATCGAAAGAACCCTTATAGCACAAGGATGCACACCCACATATCAGGACAATCAACCATCAACAAGTTATAATGAAAAACCTCACACATGAGAAAAGAACAAGAATGCCACTAACGATGGTTTTTTTTATGACAAAGTTATTAATAGTGCCCCAAGGAACAATACACAACAACAAACATATCAACAACCACAAGTCAATACTCAAAACAACACACAAGCCAACCCATCATCACAATAACAACCCAACAATCAAATGTTCAACAACCTAAATACTCAAGGGGGACCACCCTCAAAGAATAAATATCCCTCTAAACAAAAATACACACCACTTGGGGAACCAATCAAATCTATCATGCAACAACTGGTATAAGAAATGTAGACACCTAAAAATGACCTAGGCCTGCAAGCTTCATTTTTACCACTTTTGTCCTAGCATAATTAAAACATTTAATTATGTCCTTGGTCCACATTCGACTATTAATTAAATAATTTATAATTATTTAATTAATTCATATCTTTGTCTTCTTCATGATTATTAAATAAATAAATTCTATTTATTTATTAAATATGTCACTAATTCTCTAAGTCTCCCTATAATTAAATAAATTTCTAAATTTGTTTAATTATCCTTATTCATTAATTCGTCCTGATTATTAAATAAATGAATTACATTTATTTATTTGATATGTCACTAATTGTCTTAATTAAATAATTTGATTAATTTATTTAATTAATTAATCTTATCTTCTAAATTAAATAATTAAATTTAATTATTTAATTGCCTAAATTAATATTCCTCTCATTTTAAATAAATGAAATTATTTAAAATGTCATCACAATCTTAACTGACAGTCCACTTTGGTAAATAATTGAAAAATCAATTATTTATTATCTCACAAAATCCATATTTTGAATTAATTTAATTGAAAATAGTAACTAATCTTCCAAAAATCAAGTAATCGGGCAGATTCTTGATTTTCCAAATCGAATCTTCAGTTCAAATCTTATCTTCTTGATTTTCAAAAATCTTTATTTTCTAATTAATTTCCTCATTTATTCTCCACTGTCGATCCAATTATTTGAGATATTATCTTGACCGTTCAATTAATGAATTTTCCCTAACCCTAATTAGGGATTCTCAAATTTAATCTGGACCTCTCATTCTAGGTCTTCCTTAGAAGTTGATCTAGCCCATCCATTCGAAATGGCATTTTCTATAAAATGTCATTTTCCTCACTTTTCGATTACACACAGACATAATAAACATTTTGCACTTGCACACTTAGGCTTCTAATTGCAATTATTATTGCTATTTGATCAAGTCTTAGCATTGTTTAGGCATAGGCATTGATAATCGTAGTCATAGGCATAGGCATTAGGCAATTTATCAAATCCTTCAAAGCTTGGTGTAGGACATGGACTAATATTTTCATATTACTCACACGATGGATCTGAGGGAAAAACATCATCCAACAAGTAAGAAGGTACTATGGAGGTAATCATGGAAAATGTGATTTACAGGTATAACTATTTCATTATTTGATTTCCTTTGTGCTCTATAGGACTTTTGGTTTTTTTCTTTTACATTTTATATTGATTGATCTAATGTCTAACCTGAAAATTACCCTCAGTTACAAGAAAATTGAATGAAAATCCCTATTTATGAAAATTATCAAGAGCCTCAGGTTAAACCACCATGGTATAACAAAAAACATCTATGCAATTTTCACAAAACAAAAGGACATATGATAGCCAGTTGCATGGGACTCAAGAATATGATCCAAGATCTCATTGACGATATGACCATAAACATTGAACAACCCATAGGGAACCAAGATCTTAAAATATACATGAATCCAATGCCTGATCACAATAAAGGAAACAACAATGGTAAGGGAAAGTATAATAATGTGAACCACGTTTATGACCATCTTGTTGCATTCTTGGATCAATGGGTCATATTCATCAATATCAAAGGATCTAGAGGCAAGTGTGGAGTCACCACACGTGGCAGTAGAATTACCATTCTAGGGTCATCACAACCACCCAAGCCCCCTGCCACCAATAGAAAGTTAGTCCCTAATGGCTATAATGTCCTAGATTAACTAAAAAATATTACTTCCCATATTTCCATCATGGAGTTGCTAAAAATATTTCCCAAACATAGAGAAATCCTAGAAAAGGCACTAGCAACATCCTCCATCCCAACGGATCTAGATGTATACTAGTTCCAAGCTATGGTTAGACATATCACTACATCGTATCTCCTAACATTTTCTGAGTAGGATCTCCCAACCCAACCATCTCATAACTGTGCACTCCATCTTGAAGTCTTAGTCCACAACAATAAAGTCAAACGAGTATTGGTAGATGGAGGTGTAGGTTTGAATATTTGTACTCTCAAGCTAATAAAGAATCTAGTATTCTTTGAAGATGTCATTAAGAAAGGTAAAGGTATCATTATCAAGGCTTATGATGATCAAGAAAGGGTGTCTCAAGGCACCATTCAAATCCCTATTCAAGTAGGGCCAACAATCATGGAGACTACTTGCCAAGTCCTTGACCTTGATCTCCCTTACAATATCCTCCTAGGTCACCCATGGATCCATGGGATGCAAGCTATCGCATCCACTTTCCACCAATGTGTTAAGTTCCCTTATCAAAATCAAGAAGTCATAGTCCATGGTGATCTTGAACCATTCTATTATTGCAATAATCTAGAGGCCAACTATTACAAGATCCCCCAAGTCCCAAAGAATGATGAGGGATGCACATATCTGTATATAGACCCATCCACCCTAGCATCCACTTCTGAGACAAAGAAACCCTCCATTTTGGACCTCCCTGATATTAAGGTTATTATCCAAGATAATGGTTATGGAGAATATAAAATGAAGAAGAGTGCCTTTGTGATAGGGGGATTACCTCAGTCTCCTAGATCCTATGGGAAGTTGCAACCAACCAACACAACATCGAAAACCTTCAAAGAAAAACCTACCACCTTCATAAAATGGGGAGACCTAAGTAAAGTGGTGGTAGATGAAAAGGATGTATTGAACTTTCTATATCAAGATAAAAGACTTGTACCAGATCTCCCCATGGAGGAAAACAATAAAGGTCTTCGATGGGGCTACAACAAAAATGAGAAGCTCAGGAAAAATGAAAATGGCCTATTATAACCTATTATTCCTAAGAAGCGCATGAAGAATCTTGGCCTTGGATGTACCCCTATGAAGATAACCATTCGTGGAAAAGGTACCATGTTAAAAAATTCAAAGCTCCTCCTCAGTTACCGGTATCCACAGGTCTACCTCTAGATAACTATACCTTCGATATAATTGATGTGTGTGATGAACATCCCATAAATGACCTACCCATGTTGTTTGAGGATTCCTCCCTTTTTATGATCACTACCATGTGTCTTTTGAGCCAAGTAACCAAACCATTGAATTAAAGTTTGTCTACCCCAACTGATAGACTATGACAAACGAGCACCATCAATCTTAGACACATTCAAAAATGATGAGGTTGTCTCAAAATTCATGGGACTATGGGATACTCTACCTTATGGAGATCATAAAAGCAAGGTTTGATATTGATTTGGACACACACACATAGTATGGGGAAATGATTGAATCTCTTAGTCGCAAATAGAAAATCTAAGAGTAATATCTAGGTCTCTAAGTGAAAACCACACTGTGGCACTTTTTGACCTGAGAATAGTAAAAAGAAAGGAATTATCCAATAGTGAAAACATCTCTAAGGTTCCAAAGGATGAGGGATTCAATCTTCCCATTAATGCCATCCATTAGGAAAAATCAACGATACTAGCAGAAAAATGCAACCCAGCCAATCTAGCAATCGAAGAGACACCACACATCACTTTCTATGCAAAATCATTCTTGACTGAGGAACAAGAAATTCTAGCTACATTTCTAAGGGAAAGAAAAGTAAAATTTTCCTGGAATTATGCTGACATGCCCAGTCTTGATCTAGAGTTAGTAGTCCATCACCTAGCAGTTTATCCAGAAGCAAAGCTAGTAAGACAAAAACTGAGAAAGATGCATCCGCAAATCACATTATTAGTCAAACTTGAATTGCAAAAAGTCCTTGAAATTTGCTTCATACAACCCATTGACTCTCATGAATGGGTTTCCAAACTTGTACCTATGTCTAAGCTCATTGGGGGCATCCATATTTGCACCGATTTTGGGGACTTGAACAAAGCATTCCCTAAAGATGATTTTCCTCTTCCCAACATAGACATGATTGTAGAGCAAATAGTAGGGAATGAAATGCTATTATTGTTGGATGGATTCTTGGGGTACAATCAAATTATGATAGCCAAGGATGATTAGCATATGATAGCTTTCAGTTGTTCAAAGGGGACTTACTGTTGGAACATGATTCCATTTGGGTTAAAGAACACTAGAGCTACATACCAAAGGGCTATGACTCTATTTTTTATAACATGATCCACAAATCTGTAGAGGATTATGTAGATCATATATTATCCAAATCAAGGAAGTGTCAAGACCACATAGCAGTTCTAGGATCTATATTTGACAGACAGGAAGAATATAAGGTTGGAATCAATCCTAAGAAGTGTGTCTTTGACGTGCAATTAGGAAAGCTCGTAGGGTACATTATATCAATGAGGGGAATTGAGTAGATCCTACAAAATTCAAATCAATTCTTGAGATAGAGGCACCAAGAACACTGAAATAGCTAAGGGCCTTACAAGGATGGCTCCAATCCATTCACAAATTCATAGCACAGTTAGTAGATAAAGCTATCCCATATTCTCATCCACTCCACAAGGGGGTAGCATATAAATGGGATGAGAAATGCAATCATACATTCCATAAAATCAAGGAATACTTGCTAACACCACTAGTCCTCATGCCACCAATTCAGAACAAACCATTGATCCTATACATATTGACAATAGCAGCAACACTTGGAGCTCTCTTACCTCAACATGATGAAACAAGAAAGGGAAGATCCATTTACTATATCAATAGAACCATGGTGGGACACAAGTTAAACTATACATTCATTGAGAAGGCTTTCCTAGCAGTAGTGTTTGTTGCACAAAAATTTAGACACTACATGTTGGCTTATCAAATAAAGCTCATCGCTAAGATAGACCCCCTAAAGTATCTACTTTCTAAAGAAACACTCACAGGGTGAATGGCTAAGTGGTCATGATCCTAACTGAATATGATATTGAATATGTAGAGCTAAAAGCCATCAAAGGACAAGCAATCGTACATCAACTAGTAGAGGCACCTATATATGTAGAGAACCCATTCGTATCTGAATTTCTAGATGAGTCCATTTTTAGTATCAATGTAGTAGATCATTGGAAGGTGTGATTTGATGGGTCCTACACACAACATGAATTAGGAGCAAGAGTCTTCTTCATCACACCATAAGGAGATTGCATCCCAAAGTCATATAAGCTATCTTTTCTGTGCACCAACAATATTGCCAAGTACGAGGCCCTTGTCATAGGCCTCAGAATTATAGTATAGTGGAACATTATGGCACTTAAGGTCTATGGTGAATCATATCTAATTATCAACCAATTCAATGATGAATACCAAACAAAGGATGACAAGCTTACCCAGTATAAAAAACTAGTGGAGGGTCTCAAGGAATTCTTCATTGACATCACAGTTGAGAAGATGCCAAGGGAAAACAACAAAGTAGCTGATGCTATGGAAACAATCAGATCTTTACTGGATATCCCACATAATGTCCATAAACATGAATTCTTGGTAGAGAAACTTCTCATACTAGCTTTTGAGGTACCAGATTCTAAGTAGGTGTGTGAAATTGTTGGTCTCAGTGATCCTTGGTACCATGACATATACACACCTAAAAATAGGAGTCCTCCCTTTTGACATCACCCCAAAACTTAAGAGAACCTTTATTAAGAAGTCATCTCATTTCATTATCTTAGGTGACACCCTATACCATATAAGTATCAAGGGAACCCTCTTATTATGCCTTAACCTTGAGGAAGCTTTCACTACTTTAATTGAGGTATGTGATGGTATTTTTCATTCACATTCTAGAGGTATGACCTTGGCCAAGAAACCACTGAGGACTTGATACTACTAAAATAAAATGGATAAAGAAGCTCATGACTATGTTCAAATTTTTTTGCAATTTCAACATCATGGGGACCTCATCCATGCACTATCTTAGGAGCTCCAACTGATTATAACACCTTGGCCCTTTTCATAACGGGGCCTTAATCTCATTGGAAAAATCACTCCCACCTCATCTAATAGACACAAGTTCATTATCACCACCATAGAATACTTTAGATAGTGGGTGGAGGCCATCCCTATGACCTTTATCATATGGAAGTAGATATCCAAATTTATCCTAAACTACCTCATTTTCCGTTATGGTATTCCACAAGCCCTTATCTCAGATAATGGAACACCTTTCAAAAACTAGGATGTTCATGAGCTATGCCAAAATTTCAATATACAACATCATGTCTCCACACCATACTACCCCTAGGTTAATAACCAAGATAAGGCTTCTAATAAAGCCATCCAAAAGATCCTTAAGAAAACAATCAGTGAAGCTAGTTGCGATTGGAACCTACAATTGAATCCCACCCTATGGGCCTACTGAACTAGTATCCGCACACCTACAGGTGCAACCCCTTTCTCCCTGGTCTACAAATCAAAATCCATCCTTCCCATTGAGATAGAGCTCCCATCCTTAAGAATATCATTGTATAATCTCATCATTGATGAAGAATATTAGATGCCACAATTGAACGAGCTAGAACTACTAGATGAGTAGCACATGGATGCTTTAAATCACTTGTAGGTCTATCATAATAGTCTCAAAAGGAGCTATAATAAGAAGATAATGAGTCATTTATTCTAGGTTGGATAACTCATTTTAAAATAAAATTAGAAGAATGTACCAAATCTAGACAAGGGAAAGTTTGAACCTAATTGTTTAGGACCCTTCATCATCATGACAAGTTATAAATCAGTAGCATATAAACTATCTACACCCAAAGGTGAGCCTCTATAGGAGCCTATCAATAGCTCCCATCTCAAAAAAAATTATGCCTAAGCTTGCAAGGTATAAATCCAAATATATATATATATAAATCCAAAAAAAATTAAGAAAAAGGGTTGAAAATAGTAGAGAAAAAAATTGTCCTCTAGTGAAAACCACTTCGGTGGTTCTTTGGGTAAGTACCTTGGTGAAAACCTATAAACTAGGTTCTTTTTGTAAATAATAACTTTCCATCCACCATGATCTATACATATTTTTTGCATCATTCATCCATCTCATTCCATTGACCCTTCTATCACCCATCCGCGTCTGCATCATATCTTGATTCTGTGTTGGTATTGTAGAACCCCAATCCAAATACCTGCAAAACATAATAAAAAAATATATTAGGAGATCATATGCAAGAAAAAACAAGGATTCCCCATGAAATCCATTGGCAATGTTTTAAATAGGAAATAAAGCAAGAATGAAATGAAAGGACAAGAAAGTAAGCTAAATCCTATTGAAAACAATGCAAACTCTTGATCCCATGGGGGAATTGGTGCCACTTTGATGTGAAAATTTCCCCTTTCCAAACTCCAATGCTAGCTTTGATGACTTGATGAATATTGTGATCCACTTTAATGAGGAGTGATGAGTGCTTCAAGACAAAAATCTGCATAACCTAGCTACAAATTCAAAAATATGGATGAAGATTGCTAAATATTTGAGCATAATAAGTTTACTCAAATGGTCCCTCCATAAAATGAAGGATGATCCCTCTATTTATAGATTGAAAATTTGAGGAGATGTCCAAAATAGAGCAATGTGGGACTATCTTTCACTCAATGGCAAGGTGCCATTTGTCAACATGTGAGTGGATGGAGGATGTGCAAGTTTTGAAGAATTTGTCAATAAATGCATATATTCAAATTTTGAAATTGTTGAAATGACATGTAAGAGGGAAAGAAAGTGAATTGAATGCCACTTGGCTCAAGGAACAAGGACTTTGTAGGTGGAGTAAATTTCTTGTTGGAAGGACAGAGTCCACTTGGATTTGAATTCAAACATGAGGAATATTCCTTGAAAGATGCCTTGTTGAAGAAAATAGAGATTTAATAAATTAAATAACTCTATTTTCATGTGCAAGTGGAAAAAGATGGAGGATGGGACATGAGAAGAGATTAAATTAATCAAAGTTAATTAATTTAATGAAGGCATTAAATGATGTGACCTATTTGACTTAAATTTGAGGATTATTTAAATCAAATATGAGAAGAAAATGATAAATGGCTAATTAAATAAGAACTTTTGATTTATTTAATTAAAAGGGATGATGTTAGATTAAACTAAATAAGGTTTTAATTTATTTAATTTAATAGATAGACTTTAGAGATTTAATCAAATAAAATTAATTATTTAATTAAATAGGGATAATTAGATCAGACTGGTTAATTTAATTATCAAGAAAGGGTGACTTAATTAGATAACTGATTTAATCAGATAAAGGCATTTGATTAAATGGTTAGACCGAAAGATGATTCACGATGAAGTGATGTTAGTGGTGAGGATCAGATGTCCAATGTCAATCAGTACATTTTGTGTGTCTACATTTTGCCCCTCTTTGAAGCAGTGCACTTGTTGCGTTGATTGAAAGAATAAACGGGCTTGATCTGAAGCCATTTTTTTTTCTTTTTTTCAAAATATTGCCCCACTGCTGCCCAAAAAGAGAAAACATGCTACTATATTGTCCCCTTGAGAGATTGGATGAAAATTTTGATTTTTGGGTGATCTCACGAAAAAAAGAGGACAAGGTGCCCAATAGGTCTAGAAAGGATCTAGGAGGCCAAAAACATGTCTAAATGCAATAAAATGATGTTAAAAAAGCCTCAACCAAAAAAAAAAGGTTCAAGGGTTCAAAACCCTAGCAGGAAGTCAAACAAGGTCAAAAAAACCCTAATTTTCATGCTTAAAAGGGCTTCGAGGGGTCACTTTCAATTCATTTTCACACACAACCCTTTAGAAAATCTAAGATTTGAGCTCTAACATTTTGATGAGATTGTGAAATGATAGCTCCTGATGCACATTTATGACCAAGTTCGGACATACTAAAGACCTCCCGACATTGGGGCATTGATAAGTGATCCTTACTTGAGCCTTGTTTTTCATTTTTTGTGTTCATTTAATGCCTTTTAAAGTTAGTTGTTCTGTAGCGGAGTTATATAGCACTGCTCAAACTTCAAAGTGCACCGCTCAAAGGTCAAACTGGCCCGCCTTCATTAAAGTGTACCATGGTGATGGAGTTTGGAGTTTGGAAACAAACTTCAAACTCTGACGCTTTTGCTACCCTACTGATGGCATTTCAAAGTGCAATGTGGTAGTGCAATTTTAGACTGAAATCTTGCCAAACCATGTCGCTTTTGAGGAAAGTGCACCATGGTGGTGCACTTTCAAAATTTGGCACTCCAGCTTTGCAGTTTGTAACTTTCAAACTGTGACACCTTCATAGATAGTGACACTGGGCTAGTTTTTTGGAGGTTTGAAATAAAATTTCTCAAAAGTTTTAACATGGTGACCTTTCTTGATGCAGCACACAACAAGGGAGCTCTATTCTGGAGGGCACAAATCATGAGAGATCTTCGGGTACCTGCTAGACCTCAGTGATAGGGATCAGGATTGACTGCGGGACATGGGACTGTGGTATATTGCAAATGCAGTGCCAATGTGTAGCCACCTTGGGATGATGCCAGCGCTTGTTGAGAGATGGCACAGTGAGACCTTGTCCTTTCATCTTCCTACTGGTGAGGCTATCATCACCCTGGAGGATCTGTGGTGGATCCTCAGATTGGAAATTCATGGGTGACACGTTATTTACAACATGGATGTTGGATGGGATGCCTGTCACACAATCCTCGCTACAGAGGACATTATCTACTATGAGGTTTAGATAGAGCTAGAGTGCCATAGGGCCCTGGCCTCTCCCTTCTGCTTGGTGGTTGCATCTATTATTTTAGGTCTCGTTGCCCTAGATCAATGAGGCTGGTATTTCAATCCTAGTTGGGGACTCTGCTGGGAGCAGATGGTAATGCGTGACAAGCCAGTTCATTTTTCTTGGGGACCTACATGAGTACATCTACCTAGATGGCATAGCACTCAGAGCAGGTGTTACACTCCTTCGTGTGTGGGTGTGGGAGCACATTTTCATTCTTCGGTTGTGAGTCATTGCAATACCAATGGGGCTTGAT
Source organism: Sequoia sempervirens (assembly GCA_007258455.2). NCBI lineage: Eukaryota > Viridiplantae > Streptophyta > Pinopsida > Cupressales > Cupressaceae > Sequoia > Sequoia sempervirens. Next base: position 143,939,177 of record VDFB02271358.1, on the reverse strand, counting down.
GATCCCCTAGTGTGGCATTACAAAGGTGGTGTGTCCTTTACACACATAGGTGAGCACATGATTCCTCACTGCAGGAGGGTCCTAGATGAGATGCAAGTTTTCACATGGCACCCATACCTTGGTCTCCTTGGATGGGTCGACAATGCCTAACAGATCTTGTTTTCCTATTAGGACTGGTTTATGTAGGGGCAGAAGTATACTATGGTCGAGAGATATCTGTCAGGGTGCATCCAACACTAGTTCGGTGAGGCACAAGACTGGCCATATGATGATTATGTGGCCATTTTTGCTCACACTGTATCATAGGGTTCATGGGGGTGATACATTTTTTCCTTCGAGGCCATTGATAGCTTCAGACAGTTGGTGGCCCAGCCTTGGGTTTATGATTAGGGGCCTGAAGATCTAGGCATTACTCAGGGCTACAAAGATTGGTTTCGACCACCCTATAATTGACAGTTCTAGGAGCACCCTTCGCTTGGTGGAGATCGAGGGGTAGAGGGGGAGGATGAGGATGGAGAGATGGTGATTGACAGGATCAGCCGGTCAAGGTCCCAGCTCAGCCAATCCAGGCTGATGTTCAGATGCAGGACCAAGAGCAAGTGCCAGCCAGGCAGCAGGAGCAGGTAGATGCACCACCACGAGTTGAGGGTGAGGGTTAGCCTCATCTATAGCCTGCATGAGCACAACTAGCAGGGCAGCCAGATCCCTAAGATTCCTTGATTGCATAGTTACAGGCTCAAGTTCAGACCTTGATGGCAAAGAGGGATCAGGCCAGGGTCGAGAGGGACCAAGCTATTTTGCAAAGGTAGGCCACAGAGCTACAAGCAGCCACAGAGATGGGCCAGAGACAATAGTTGAAGAGCATGGAAGCCTCCTCCTCTCATAGCATAGTTCCTCTTTGATCTTACGGGGAGGCCATGTGAGAGGCTGACTATTATCGCATGCACAATCATCAGTCTATACCCAGAGCAAAGTGGACCCTAGATAACTCACAACAGACCAGCCACAGACCAGCAGAGGGTCATGGTGACAAAGGTGAGGGTAGTAGATAAGAGGGTTAGGTATTATTTTGATCGAGACGTCATTTCTTCGTGCCATATGGGCTCCTTTTTTATAGCCCGATGGGACTTTTTGTACTTATTGACACACATGTATAGTGATCTGATTATTTTGTATTATGATAGTTACCCTATGATGATATATATATGAGATGATGATATTGATATGATGTGATGTGTATCATTTATTTATGCTTTTTATGGATGGTTCTATTTATATATGATATACAATCATGTTATGATGTTATGTGATGTATATATGGATGCAATGCATTATGTGATGGTTATGTGACTACTAGATCTATATTATGCCCTTTTATTGACATATGCAAATGTGATATGTAATATGGATGGATGATGATTTGCATTTTGATGATGATGTATGATGTAATGCGATTGATGCAAATGATATGATATGTGGTATGAGATGGATGATGTAAAATGAAAATGATATGGAGATGATTTATGGTGTATATGCGAAATGATATGTGAATTATGAATCCTTTTATAAAATTATTATGAAATGGATGTACGCTTTCAATGTAATGGATTTTTTTATATTCTTATTATGCTTTAAATGCATATAATCCTATGGAATGATTTATGTAATGAAATGCAACAATGATTGTGACATGGCTATTTTTGAGGTGTTCTATATGATATGGATGATTTATGGACGATATGTATGTTTTTATGTATGATGCAATGTGAATGCCATGGTCGTGTTTTATATGATATGTATTGATGATGTAAAAATGTTGAGAATAACAAAGAAATATATTATCCTAAAAATGTTAAATGATTGTGAGATGTATGTGATGCATTTATTGTGATGTGATGTAATATATGAAATGATATGTTAATGCAAAGTGGTATGATGATGCTTTATGCAAAAATGAATGTAATGTGAGAGATGAATTTATGATGTTTATGTGATGGTGTATAATAAATGCATTTATGGGATGGTCTATATGAATATGTATGCTTATAAATGCAATGGATTATCTATAACATCATGTACTTATTATGTTTGATTATGTAGTAGATGGTAATATGAAATGATTTATGAAATGTTTATGAAAATGAATGTTATGCGATGGTTTATGTGATGAATGCAATGTGATGGAAAAAATGGATGTAATGTGATGAAAAATGGACCTACCTATTGATGAGAAATGTTGATAATAACACATTTATATGATGATGAAGATGCAATGCCTATGTTTCCTATATGATATGTTTATATAATATACTAACGATTTGTGGATGCATGATTGATGATGATGATGATGATGATGATGACCAACTGTCATAGTACCTTGTTAGCGTGAAGAGCAAGAAGGGATGAAAGAAGAGAGGACATTCCAACAAGACATAAGATGATGAATATGCAAAAGATGATAACTACTAGCTGAGGAGTTAGGATTTTCATGGGGGAAATTTCCTTATGTTTGATAACACACGTGGTGCAATGCATGAAGGTATAGAGAACCAGGATGGCTTTCTACCTAGTGTGATGGAATTTGACTTGAAAAACAAATAGGAGTACTCTTGTTCATACTTGACATACAGAAACCTTGCTAGGATGCACTTTAGAAGTTTCAAACACCTCAGACCAAAACACAGAAGGGTATAACCTATTAATGCAATAGTCAACAAGTTTCCCAAAACACCTTCCATACATATCTAAGAAAGCAAGTATTCACCAAGGTTATTTTACAAGAGCATCCAATAAGCATAGCAGACAAAAGATAATGGTCATTTCCTCATTCCTATTTCTCTAAATCCATTTGTTCGAATATCATCGAGAGGTCCTTGGAATGAGTACAAATAAGATAAGTCAAAAGACCAAGATAAAGTAAACAAACAAGTTGATGTTCTTCAATACCACTAACGAAAAGGAAGTGTGTTTTTTAAGGATAAGAACCAAAACTATTTCCAAAAGATAATGCCCATTGTAGGAAGGATGCATCCTAGGACATGTTAGTGGATGCGGGCACGTCATTTCATTTATCCATTGTGCTCTTTCTGATAAATAATGCCCATTGTAGGAAGGATACATCCTAGGACATGATGTTATCAGATGATTGAAATGGGACTGATTGGATGATAGGCTATTGATACAAAGAGTTGACCAACTTGTTTATGTATTGACTTAAACCTGAGACTTAACATTTTGAGTTTTCACTTTTCACCTACTAGACTTGTTTCTAACTATTTCACCACAGGTTGAGGATGAGGATTGTTTATTATGAGTGGTGTTATTTTAGGTGCAAGTGAGATGAGACAAATGGATTTTTAAAAATATTTGGATGTTTTTCGAGTTTTGCAATGTTTTGATGTCGTTTTTGGTATTTTTCAATATTTCTAAATGTTTTGATTTTTGATTTTCCAATGTTTTATGGTTTTCTGAGATTTTGACCAAGAGATTAACCTAAGGACCTATCCTATGAACCTCGAGGGTTGATCAATAGATTAGCCTTTCCTACGTTATACACACAGAGACCACATAGTTTGAGTTGACCAATTTACAGATGAAGATATATATGATGAAATGTTAGTTTATTATGACAGACTCCTAATGGACTGACCTAAGTGTCTCGAGGGATGATCAAAGATCAATCTTTCCTACATTCAAGGCTTAGAGACCCCTACTTTGACTGACAAGTTGACCTACTTTTGGATTTTGATATGTTTTTGGATTTTGGTTATTTTTTGATTTTGATTTTTTATTTTTTTGGATTTCTGATGTTTTTGGATTTTCTGATTTTAGGACTTCAAGAATATACACGAATCTAAGCCAATGAGAACATGCCCCTAGCATGATGCAATAGACTACTCTGATAAAGGTAGGACAAATTGACCTTGATGATAGGCTGAGTAGTACTAGGAGGGATCATGATACGAACAACATACCAATCTATGATGTGTGTATGGATGAATGAGTGATGGATGATGGAAACATAATGGATGGATGGTGCAAGACAAGCCATAGATATTTTGGTGGATGGAAAGTGCTTAAATTTACACAAGACACTTGTTTGCTAGGTTTTTACACAAGACACTTGTTTGCTAGGTTTTTGCCAAGGTACTTGCCCAAAGTGCCACGGAAGTGGTTTTTACCATATGATGATTTTTCTCTTTACTATTTTTGATCCTTTTTTTCTGATTTATTTTTATTTTTCTTTTTTCTTTTTTGATTTTTGTTTTTTCTTTTTTTTATTTTTTTTGTTGTCACCAAGATGCCTGTTTGTCAGGTTTTCACCAAAGTAACTATTACTTTAGGACATTTTTTAATTTTTTTAATTTTTTGGTTCTATACCTTGAAAGATTAGGCATAAAACTATTTGAGATGAGAGTTGTTCATGGGTTCTTGTATAGGTTCCCCTTTGGGTGTTGATAACTGATATGCCCCTGCCTTATAGCTTGTTGTGATAACAAATGGTCCCAACCAATTAGGTTCAAATTTTCCTTTGTTGTTTGGATTTTGTACATTCTTCTGATTCTCCTTGAGTACCAATTCTCTAACTTGGAAAGTCCTGCTTCTGATTTTCCTGTTATAGCTCCTCTTGAGTTTGTTCTGATAGACTTGCAAATGATTTAAAGCATCTATACACTGCTCATCCAGTAGCTCCAACTCGTTCAGTCTTGATACTTGGTATTCTTCATCTGTGATGAGGTTTTGTAGTGATATTCTTAGTGACAGGAGCTTGATCTCAATGGGGAGTACTGCTTCTAATCCATAGACCAAGGAGAAAGGGGTGGCACTAGTGGGTGTGTGAATACTGGTTTAGTAGGCCTAGAGGGTGGGATTGAGCTGCAGATGCTAGTCATGACCTGCATCATTGACTGTTTTCTTGACGATCTTTAAAATGGTTTTAAAAGTGGCTTATGCTTGGCCATTACCTTGGGGATGGTATGGGGTGGAGAAGTGATGTTGGATTTTGAAATTTTCACAGAAGTTGTAGACATCTTGATTCTTGAATGGTGTCCCATTATTTGAGATAATGGCTTGAGGGACACCATATTGACAAATGAGATAGTTTAGGATGAACTTTTATATTTGCTTCCCAGTTATATATTTCATGGGTATGGCTTCCACTCACTTGGTAAAGTACTCAGTGATTGTTATGATGAACATGTGGCCATTCGATGAAGTGGGAGTGATTTTTCCAATGAGATCGAGTCCCCACTACAAAAAGGGCCATGGTGTGATGATGGGATGAAGTTCTTGAGTTGGAGCATGGATGAGGTCCCCATGCTGCTAACATTGTAGACACCTTCTGATGTAGTATGACACCTATTTGATAAAGGTTCATTTTATGGTTGAGGGTAAGTTAGTAAGTATGACACCTATTTGCAGGTGGGTATAAACATCATGGTACTATGGATCATCTAGACCAACGATTTCACACACAAATTCAAATTCTAGTACCTCGAATGCAGGCATGAGAAGCTGCTCCACCAAGAATTCATGTTTTGGGCATTGTGAGGAATATCCAGTAGGGATCCAATCGTTGCCATGGCATCTGTTGCTCTATTGTTGGATCTGGGTATTTGCTCAAATGTGATCTCAGTAAATGATTCCTTGAGAGTCCACCAATTTCTTGTATGGAGTGAGCTTATCATCCTTTGCCTAGTACTCGCCATTCACTTGGCTTATTATCAATTGGGAATCTTCGTATACTCTGAGGGCCATGATGTGCCACTGCACTAATATTTTGAGACCTATGGTTAAAGTCTCATATTCTGCAATGTTGTTGGTGCAGGGGAACACCAATTTATATGACCTTGGTATACAATACCCTTATGGGGTGATAAAGAAGATACCGACTCCCGATCCATGTTACGTAATGAACCATTAAAGTAAAGTTTCTAGTGGTCGGCTATATTGAGATTGAAGATGGATTTGTCTAGAAATTCTAAGATAAGAGGATTCTTTGAATAGATTGGTGCTTCTACAAGCTGATCTATGATGACTTGGCCTTTGATTTCTTTCCGCTCCACATATTCAATGTCATATTCTGATAGTATCATGACCCATTTAGCCATCGTTTAGTGAGCATTACTTTTGATAGTAATTACATGAGGGGATCAATTTTGGAAATGAGTTTTATTTTGTGTGCCATGTAATGTCTGAATTTCTATGAAGCAAACACTACTTCTAAACATTCTTTCTCAATGAATGAGTAGTATAGCTCATGATTGAGCATTGTCCTACTGATATAATATATGGCCCTTTTTGTTCCATTTTCATCGTGTTGAGCTAGAAGAGCTCCAAGGGCTATTGTTGTTGTTGACACATAGAGAATTAATTGCTTTCTTGGGATTGGTGGCATTAGGACATGTGGTGTAAGTAGATAATCTTTGATCTTATTGAAGGCTTCTTCACACTTGTTATCCCACTTGTATGCTACTCCCTTGTGAAGTAGGTGAGAATATGGATTTGGTTTATTTGCTAGTTGTGCTATGAACCTTCAAATGGATTGAAACCGGCGTTGGAGACCTCTTAATTGTTTTAATGTTTTGGGTGCCTCCATCTCAAGGATTGCTTTTACTTTTGTTGCATCTACCTCAATACTTCTCATTGAAACTATGTATCCTAGCAAATTTCCTGATTATACACCGAAGAAACACTTCTTTGGGTTTAATCTAACCTTGTATTCTTCTAACCTATCAAAAATGGCACTTAGGGTTGTTATGTGATCCTTTCTCTTTCTGGATTTGGCTATTATTTCATCGACATAATATTTGATAGTTTTATGGATCATTTCATGGAAGATTCATGTCATGGCTCTTTGGTATGTTGCTTCTACATTCTTCAAGCTGAATGGCATCATATTCCAGTAGTAAGTTCCCCATGAACAAGTGAAGGCCATTTTTTGTTGGTCTTCTTTAACAATCACTATCTGGTTATATCCCAAGAAATTATCCATCAAGGAAAGCATTTTGTGTCCCCCCATCATGTCTACAAGCATGTCAATGTTGGGCAACAGGAAATCATCTTTTGGAAATGCTTTATTTAAGTTTGTAAAATTTGTAAAGATTCTGATGCCCCCATCGGGTTTTGAGACAGGCACCAGGTTTGACACCCATTTTGGATAACCTATAGGTCAAATGAATCCTACATCCAATAGCTTATTTAGTTCAATTTTGACTAGTAGGGTGATCTAAGGGTGCATTTTACTAAGATTTTATCTAACGAGATTTACTTCAAAGAATACTTCTAGGTGGTGAACCATGATTTCTAGATGAAGCCCTGGCATGTCTGCATAGCTCCATGCAAAGTTAACTTGTCTTTCTCTCAAAAGGCTTCTAAGAGCTCTTGTTCCTCTGACAGTAATGATGTTAGATAGAATGTGATGTGCGGGGGCTCCTCTGTTCCTAGATTAACTGGATTGCACCTTTCTGCTAAGACTAATGATTTTTCCTTATGAAGAGCTCTGAAAGGAGGATTGAATCCCCCATCCTCAAGCACCTTAGAGATATTTTCACCATTGGATGCATCCTTTCTTTTTACTTTTTCATGTCAAAGAGTGCCATAGTGTGGTTTTCACTCAAGGACTTCGATATTATTCTTAATTTCTCATTTTTGTGATTGAGGGATTCAATTGTTTCCCCATAATAGGCTTGTGTATCTAGCTCAATGATGAACCCTACTTTGTGATCCCCACATGGAATGTTATCCCATAGTCCCATGAATTTTGAGAGTGCCTCATCATTTTTGAATGTGTAAAGAACTGGTGGTCCTCATTGGTCATAATGGATGAGTTGGGGGTAAACTAGGCGGATTTCATGATTTTGATGATTTGACTCAAAGGATAAGGTGGTGATCATGAGAAGGGTGGTATCCTCGAAGGGCCTAGGTAGGTTGGTTATGGGATCCTCATCATCACTACTACTACACATGTCAGTTATGTCAAATATGAAGTTGTCTAAGATGCAACCTATAGATATGGGTAAGCGAAGTTCGGTTGTCGATAGCTGAGGAGGATTATTGACCTTTTTTATTGGAGGACTTCAACTATGCATGGTTATACTTGGAGGGGTACATCCAAGGAAAATATTTCTCATTCATGTCTCTGGAATGATAGGTATTATAATCCCATTGTCATTTTTCCCAAGTCTCTAGTTTCTGTCATAACCCATTTCGAGCATCATTTGCAAACCTTTGCTTCTGTCATCCATTGGTAGATTGACTTCCGGTCTATCATCTTGATATAGGAGATGAGATGGGTATTCCTCTATGACTTCTCATCCAAGATCTCCCATCTTATAAAGTTGGGATAGTCTTCAAGGGATGTTTGAGATGTGGAGGCTTCATTTGATTGCAAACATCCTCATGATCTGGGAGATTGTGGTAACTCTCCTACCACAAAAGCATTTTTCAGAATCATATAGTTTCTGCAACCATTATCCTAGATGATGAGTTTGATATCAAAGATGGTGGGGATGGCGGGTGTCTCTGTCATAGAAGTGGATGCGAGAGTGGTTGAATTGATGTACGGTGTTGATGGGCCTTCATCATTTTTGGGAACTAGAGGGATTTTGTAGTATTTTTCCTCAAGGTTCTTGTAGTAGGAGAATGGCTTAGGATCTCCATGGATGGTGACCTCTTGTCCTTCATATGTGAATTTGACACATTGATGAAAATTTTATGCTACCGCTTTCATTGCATGAATCCATGGACGTCCTAGGAGAATGTTCTATGGAAAATCAAGGTCTAGGACCTGACAGGTGGTTTCCATGATAGATGGCTCTACTTGAATAGGGATTTTGATTGTGCCTTGGGACACTCTCTCTTGATCATCATATTCTCTAATTGTAATACCCTTTCCTTTATCTATGGAATCCTCTGAGATTTTTAACTGCTTAATGAGCTTGAGGGAACAAATATTCAAGCCTACACCTCCATCCACCAAGACTCACTTGACTTTAATTTTCCACACTAGGACCTCTAAATGGAGTGCACAGTTATGAGATGGTGTAGTACGAAAATCCGGATCAGAGAATGTAAGGAGATTTGGGGTGATGATGTTGTCGACCATAGCTTGGAATTGTTTCACATCAAGATCTGCGGGGACGGTTGATGAAGCCAATGCTTCCTCAAGGATTTTCTTGGGGGTGGATGATATTTTTAATAAATCCATGATGGATATTTGTGCTTTTGTTCTTTTTAGCTTATCAAGGACATTGTAACCATTGGGGATGGATCTTGAATTAGACATGAAAGTTCTATTTGGTTGGCATGATCTTGCGATAGTAACTTTTTCACCTCTTGTGGTGACTCCACAATCAGCTTGAGCTCCTTTGATAGTGATTACTGTGTAGTATTCATCTAGGGAGGTGACGATAGTTTCATACACATGATTCACATTTGTGAGGATTCCTTTCCCCTTATCAGTGTTATTGTTCCCTTTATTGTTATGGTTAGGCATCAGATTCGTGTATATTTTGAGGTTTTGGTTTCCTGCTGGCTACTCCACATTTATGATTCTTCGATCAATGAGATCTCAGACTATGTTCTTTAACCTCATGCAACTATTCATGGTGTGCCCTTTGATTTTGTGGAAATCACAGAGTTGATTTTCATTATACCATGGAGGTTTAATGTCTAGTTCTTGGTAGTTCTTGGTAGTTCTCATAGGTGGGAATCTTGATGAGGTTTTTGTTTAGTAATTTCTTCATGATGAATTTGAGTGGTTCCCCAAGAGCAGTGTGTTTTCATTTGGTGAAGTTCTTGTTTTGCTGGGGCAGTCCTCTTTTTTCATTGATTTTATTGATCGCTTGGTTGTTGTGTTGTGTTCACTTGATGATGGTTTTGGATTTGTTGTTGTGGTGTGGGTGTGTTCTTCTGAGGGGCACTGATGACAACTTTGACATCGACGACAACATCATTGGTAACATTTTTGTTTCTTGTCCATGTGCGAGGTTTGTCATTGTATTTGGTGGGTGGGTGATTGTTTTGTTGTTCAGGATATGAAGTTGATCCTCCAGGTTGTGTCATAGGAGCTCGTTCAATGTTGAGTTCCTTGGAAATCAACTAGTTATACGTGGTGATCCCTTGGACCTTGAGATGGAATGCTAAGATGCCATCAAGGTTGGATATGATGGTGTATACTTGTTGTTCCTTGGTCATCATTTTTGAATGTGTCAAGAACTGGTGGTCCTCATTGGTCATAATGGATGAGTTGGGGGTAAACTAGGTGGATTTCATGATTTTGATGATCTAACTCAAAGGATAAGGTGGTGATCATGAGAAGGGTGGTATCCTCGAAGAGCCTAGGTAGGTTGGTTATGGGATCCTCATCATCACTACTACTACACATGTCAGTTATGTCAAATATGAAGTTGTCTAAGATGCGACCTATAGATATGGGTAAGCAAAGTTAGGTTGTCGATAGCTGAGGAGGATTATTGACCTTTCTAATTGGAGGACTTCAACAATGCATGGTTATACTTGGAGGGGTACATCCAAGGAAAATATTTCTCATTCCTGTCTCTGGAATGATAGGTATTATAAGCCCATTGTCATTTTTCCCAAGTCTCTAATTTTTGTCATAACCCATTCCGAGCATCATTTGCAAACCTTTGCTTCTGTCATCCATTGGTAGATTGACTTATGGTCTATCATCTTCATATAGGAGATGAGATGGGTCTTCCTCTATGACTTCTCATCCAAGATCTCCCATCTTATAAAGTTGGGATAGTCTTCAAGGGATGTTTGAGATGTGGAGGCTTCATTTGATTGCGAACATCCTCATGATCTGGGAGATTGTGGTAACTCTCCTACCACAAAAGCATTTTTGGGAATCGTGTAGTTTCTGCAACCATTATCTGAGATGATGAGTTTGATATCAGAGATGGTGGGGATGGCAGGTGTCTCTGTCACAGAAGTGGACGCGAGAGTGGTTGAATTGATGTACGGTGTTGATGGGCCTTCATCATTTTTGGGAACTAGAGGGATTTTGTAGTATTTTTCCTCAAGGTTCTTGTAGTAGGAGAATGGTTCAGGATCTCCATGGATGGTGACCTCTTGTCCTTCATATGTGAATTTGACACATTGATGAAAATTTGATGCTACCGCTTTCATTGCATGAATCCATGGACGTCCTAGGATAATGTTATATGGAAAATCAAGGTCTAGGACCTGACAGGTGGTTTCCATGATAGATGGACCTACTTGAATAGGGATTCTGATTGTGCCTTGGGACAATCTCTCTTGATCATCGTATGCTCTAATTGTAATACCCTTTCCTTTATCTGTGGAATCCTCTGAGATTTTTAACTGCTTAATGAGCTTGAGGGAAAAAATATTCAAGCCTACACCTCCATCCACCAAGACTCCCTTGACTTTAATTTTCAACACTAGGACCTCTAAATGGAGTGCACAGTTATGAGATGGTTGAGTAGGAAAATCCTGATTAAAGAACGTAAGGAGATTTGGGGTGATGATGTTGTCGACCATAGCTTGGAATTGTTTCACATCAAGATTTGCGGGGACGGTTGATGAAGCCAATGCTCCCTCAAGGATTTTCTTGTGGGTGGATGATATTTTTAATAACTCCATGATGGATATTTGTGCTGGTGTTCTTTTTAGCTTATCAAGGACATTGTAACCATTGGGGATGGATCTTGAATTGGACATGAAAGTTGTATTTGGTTGGCATGATCTTGCGATAGTAACTTTTTCGCCTCTTGTGGTGACTCTACAATCGGCTTGAGCTACTTTGATAGTGATTACTGAGTAGTATTCATCTAAGGAGGTGATGACAGTTTCATACACATGATTCACATTTGTGAGGATTCCTTTCCCCTTATCAGTGTTATTGTTCCCTTTATTGTTATGGTTAGGCATCAGATTCGTGTATATTTTTAGGTTTTGGTTTCCTGTTGGCTGCTCCACATTTATGATTCTTCGATCAATGAGATCTCAGACTATGTTCTTTAACCTCATGCAACTATTCGTGGTGTGCCCTTTCATTTTGTGGAAATCACAGAGTTGATTTTCATTATACCATGGAGGTTTAATGTCTAGTTCTTGGTAGTTCTCATAGGTGGGAATCTTGATGAGGTTTTTGTTTAGTAATTTCTTCATGATGAATTCGAGTGGTTCCCCAAGAGCAGTGTGTTTCCATTTGGTGAAGTTCTTGTTTCACTAGGGCAGTCCTCTTTTTTCATTGATTTTATTGATCACTTGGTTGTTGTGTTGTGTTCACTTGATGATGGTTTTGGATTTGTTGTTGTGGTGTGGGTGTGTTCTTTTGAGGGGCACTGATGACAACTTTGACATTGACGAAAACATCATTGGTAACATTTTTGTTTCTTGTCCATGTGTAGGGTTTGTCATTGTATTTGGTGGGTGGGTGATTGTTTTGTTGTTCAGGATATGAAGTTGATCCTCCAGGTTGTGTCATAGGAGCTCATTTAATGTTGAGTGCCTTGGGAATCAACTAGTCATATGTGGTGATCCCTTGGACCTTGAGATGGAATGCCAAGATGCCATCAAGGTTGGATATGATGGTGCACACTTGTTGTTCATCAGGCATAAACCATTTGCTTTGATTGGCCTTGGATCACCATCATTGTAGGAATGAATTGAATGATTCATTCTTACCTTGTTTCAAAGCTGAGAGCTCCTCAAGACTAACATCCATGGTGATATTGCATGCATAGTTTTTGATGAATGCATCTATGATTTCTTGGAATTTCTTGATTCCTATGGGTAGGTGAGAGAACCATTCCATGGCATGACTGTCCAAACTCCTAGGAAATAGCTGCATTAGATAGGTATCATCATACACAACTTCCATGCAATGAACCTAGAATTCCCTAATGTGATCTTTAGGGTTTCCCATCCCATGGTACTTATAAAATTTGGGGATCTCAAATCCCTTCGGGAATAGTTTCATCACAAGGCCCTTGTCAAATGGATAAGGACACAAGTTACTAGATGTTATTGTGGTTTGCTCTGATTGAAGGTCAAGCACTTGTTGGGAGAGCAACCTGATTTGTGTTGTCATATCGTTTTACAGATCGGGAGGTGGGATGAAAGTGTTCTGAGGTGGTTCATTGGTGGGTGTGATGGCTTGATTGGTTGATGTGTTGATTGGTGGTATTTGTACATTTTGTTGAGCCATGTATGCTTTCACTTGTTGTTGTATGAACAATGCTTGTTGTTGGTCTTGTTGTTGCTATGCTAGGATAGCTTGTTGTTGAGCCTGTTACTGAGCCTGTTGTTGTGCTTGTTGTTGTACCAAAAATGCTTATTGTTGGGCTGCTAATTGGGCTACTTCTTGCTACTCTTGGTCTTGTTTTATTGCTTTTTGATATGCTTGTATTTGTGTTGCTTGTTTTTATGCAATATACTATACTTGTGCCTATGCTTGTTGTGCTTGATATTAGGCATGTGCCTCATCTTGAGCTTGTGCTTGTGCCACTTGTTTCAATAATATTTGGGCTTGAGTAACTTTTTGTGCTTGTAATGCATCTTGGGCTCCTTGAGTAGCTTACTAAGTAGCTAGTTGTGTGGATTGTTGAGCAGCTAGTCGTGCGGATTTTTGTTTTTGTACTTGAAAAAGTTCCTTTTGATAAGAAGCTTATTGAGCAGCTTGCAACTCCATACTATATTGACTTTATATATTGGAGTTTGTTGATGGTGGAGGTGGTGGTGGATTCAAAATGGTGCTTTTGGTGGTGGTGAGAGGTGTTGTCATGTTGGTGATTAGGATTTGGTTAATGGATGGTGCGATTGATGTCGTTGCTCCTTGAGAGACCATGCTTTGAGATATTAGGGGGGTGATTGATGATGTAGTGATTGCTTGTGTAGTTTCCATCTATTGTTGCAGTGTCAATGACAAGTTTTGAGTGTTTGGCATGGTTTTTTGATTGATATTTGAGATTTTGATTTGATTTTGATTGATATTAATATTTGGTAAAGGTGGAAGCCCTAAGCCAAATAGTGGTGTGGATGATGTTGGTAATGGCAGAAGAGGTGAAAATGTGAGGGATGTGATCTCTTGAGAAAATGTTGCAGTGTCAAAAATTCCCCTGGTCTGAATATGTTACCCCCTCCTTGTGAAGTTATTGGGAGAGAGGTTTGGGGTGTTGCAGGAAAGGATGATGATGATGGATCATTAGGATCATGGAAAGTGAGAGGGGCATACTTATGTCATGGATTTTGGGGTATGTTTTGTTAAAAAATGGTGTTTGCATCCAAGTCTTGATTATTAACAAGGGGGTGTGTTTGAATGGCATTAAGAAATGCACTTCCCTTATTAACATTAGGTTGAGCTGGAGCAAATGGATGTTGTGATTTGCGGGATGTTTTGAGTGATGCTTTGTGATGGGGGTGTAGATGAGATGGAGAGTGTGGATGAAATTAGAGGTGTGACCTCTAAAGATGGTTCCACTATAGAGCTCATGTTGAAATCAAAAGGTAGTTTGGCCCCTTGTTTTGCTAGTTCAATCATGTATATTGAAGGGTTAAGTCTCATCATGATATTGATGATCTTATGGTTCTCCATATTTTGGATCATTTCAATGATTTCCTTATGTGACATCCCAAAGTTAAGTTCTTCTCCTTCATTTTCCTCTTGTGGATTTTGTGATGATGAGAGAAATTTAGTCAAAGGGTTGCTTGATTCAATGGGATTCATTTCAGAATTTGTTTGGCTTAGGTCACTTGAAGAGGGTGTTTCTTTGTTGGCTTCCATGTTCTTGTGTTGAGATCTAGTTTGCACCATAAAATAGGGATCAATATTTGAAGAATATAAGAGATGAATCTCTATATCCTTAAGTACCAAAGAGAAATTTCTAGGATAATTTCAAGATCAAAGGATGATAATGATATGGATGAAAGATGAATGTTTGATGGATGATTGGAACTCTCTTAAGAAAATATTGAAGGGTATGTTAAACTTTTTTAGGGATTTGATTTAAGATTGATTTGTTTTTGAATTCAGATTTTGGTGGACCCATAAAATCTAAGAGGTTGGATGTTGTACTAGAGTTTAAAACATTTGCAAGATGCTAATTTTTCTAGGTGTGAGAAGAAGGATTCATCTAAACACTCCCATCCAAAAAAGATGATTTTGATAATGAACTCCCAAATCCCAAGATGTTTTGGATTTTTCATCAAGGGATAAATTCGTTCACAAGTTTTGATAATTTGATCAAATATGTGGGGAAGGATACATCTACACACATTTAATCAAACAAAGTGATTTTTATTTCAAATGATTTTCCCAAAGTTGAACATAAAGGATTTTTCCAAGATTCTCGAAGAGTTGTTCATGAGATGATTTTGGTTTTGATTTTAAAAGATGGATGATGGTTTTATTTTGATCTTGGGATGTACCTAAAAAGACGTTTTGTTTACTAGACCTTGGTATTGAAGAACACATGATACTTCTAAGGACCTCTATAATTAAGAAGTGGTTCAGATTGAGCATAAATTTCTGGATTATTCAAAGGGACGATTCTATAGAACCTTGAGAATTTTTTGCTTATCTTGATATGTTTCTTTTGATGCACTTCCTAATGTATCTCCTGATGACCTTTCGAATGTGACTTCTAAATTTTGAACTTTGACTCAAGGCCTTTCATTTTGGGATTTTGACTTTTTGGGAAATCATGAGGTTTGAACACATGTGAGAGCCAATTTTTTAATCTTTTCTTAGTGACTTTGTTTTATCAAAAACACTTCTTTTGATTAGGTTTTCAAACTAAGTGTCCAATGTCTTAATTTCTTCAAATCCCACAAAGTATGTTATGTGGAAATTTGATGAATTCAAGGCAAGGGTTATCTATTTTTTTCTTAAACTTTAGTAGGAAAATTTGGATGTAAATCTAAGTGCTTAGAAACCTCTAAGGATGCAAATCCCAAGGGCAAGCAATAACACATGAATTAGATAAATTGTATTTTCCTCCTAAAGGGTTTGAAATTTTGATGATGATGTTAAATGTTTGTTTCCAATGTTTTCAAATAAGAAAAGCATTTTGTAACTAGGAATAAGCACCACCCTATGGATATGAAAGGAAATATTTGTTGAGTCCCCACTTGGACAAGTCTAGCTACGCTTATCTTTAGTGAATGGTTAGATGATTGACCCCACTAGCTCCCCTCCACGACACTCACTTATACAGGTCATCCAAGCATCAACACCCATGAAACTACCATGGCATGATTTCCATTTCTACTAAAGACCATAAAAGTGTGGGGTGGCTTTAGAATGACTGTTCTTGCACCAACAAATATATCAAGGATTTTAGAAATTCTAAAACATGGGTTTTAATTCAGAATTTTTGTTTGTAGAAGTTGACCCAACGTGGTGAGAGACCATTGTTGCCCGTTCTCATCGGAGCCAACTACGTGATATTGGCATTTATTCCAATACCCACATTTATATCTTGGCTGGAAATACTCTCAAGTTCAGAGTGTTACCAATTGAGTCATTCCCTTGAGTGAGTAATTTTTCCCCAACGCAGGCCCTCTAAGATAAACAATAGTGAGTAAATTTATTCATAGTTTGATCCACCTTCATTTAGAAACAAAGGGAGAACACATACAACAAATTTACTCACAGTCGCACAATTTGTTCAATTTTAAACCCAAATTGAAGTGTGTATGGGAAATTATTTATGCAACTTAATGTCACCAAAAGCTTTTTGATTCTCAAGATTGTTGTGAGGCATGAGAGAAGTGCATACATCTTTTGATGATATTACTTTGTGTACGTAATTGAAAACAAATGTAAACACTTGTTTATTTTAGATCCTCAAAGAAAAAGTGAATTCATTTGAAAGCACCAAAGTAAGTGTGACAATTTTCCTTGTGAACAATTTTTTAATCCCAAAAAAAAATTTAGTAAATTTGAGTCCTAATGTTCTTTTTAAGCCTTTTTGTAGCAAGAATCCAAAAGGTTCTTTTTAAAGCCCAAATGAAATTAGTAATTCCTAAGCATAAAAAGATGACAATTTTTTCTTTGAGAGGAATAATGAATCCTCCAAGAGTGTTCAACAAACACTAGAGTGTTTAAAATCACTTATTTTTGTGAAATGAACCCATCATGCATCTTTTTCCTTTCCGTCTTTGATCGATCCAACCTACAAGAAAAAAAGTTATATTCTACAAAACAGAGGTCAAGAAGGTAGAAAACAAACAAAAGAACCATATTTTTAAAAAAAGCAAATGATTCAAATAAAATTTCACTTCATACTCCCCTCCAATAGTGCAATCCATGAAGGTGTCGTAGTTTGATTTCCCCAGCAGTGTTGTATAGCATTGCTTGCCAGTTAGCGTTGCTCTACAACTAGACCAGTGAGCATGAATGCATCACGCTTTTAGCCAACAGTGCAGTTTGGGTTTTTGAAAGATTCCTGTGGGTCTAATTAGTTCAGCAACATAGTTTATAATTCAAATTTCAGGGTGGGAAGATGGAGGCATTGCAATTTGAATTTTCAGCAGTTCCATATAGCGAAGCTAAAGAACCAATGGTGCTAAATAGTGACGCTAAGCTTCTAGTGGCGGAGTTTTCCTGTAGACAAAAAGAAATGCAAAAATTTTGACAAAAATGTGATTGGAAGATGAGATTTCCCTCCTTCTAGTGCCAAATGTAGAACCCCAATCTAAATACCTACAAAACACAATAAACAAACATATTAGGAGATCATATGCAAGCAAGACAAGGATTCCCCATGAAATCCATTGGAATTTTTTTAAATAGGAAATAAAACAAGAATGAAATGAAAGGACAAGAAAGTAAGCTAAATCCTATTGAAAACAATGCAAACTCTTGATCCCATGGGGGAATTGGTGCCACTTTGATGTGAAAATTGGCCCTTTCCCAATTTTGCACAATGCTACCTTTGATGACTTGATGAAGATTGTGATCCACTTTGATGAGGAGTGATGAGTGCTTCAAGACAAAAATCTGCATAACCTAGCTACAAATTCAAAATATGGATGAAGATTGCTAAATATTTGAGCATAATAAGTTTACTCAAATGGCCCCTCCATAAAATGAAGGATGAGCCCTCTATTTATAGATTCAAAAGTTGAGGATATTTCCAAAATAGAGCAATGTGGGACTATCTTTCACTCAATGGCAAGGTGTCATTTGTCAACATGTGAGTGGATGGAGGATGTGTAAGTTTTGAAGAATGTGTCGATAAATGCATATATTTGAATTTTGAAATTGTTGAAATGACTTGTAAGAGGGAAAGAAAGTGCATTGAATGCCACTTGGCTCAAGGAAAAAGGAATTTGTAGGTGGAGTAAATGCCTTGTTGGAAGGACAAAGTCCACTTGGATTTTGAATTCAAACATGAGGAATATTCCTTGAAAGATGTCTTGTTAAAGAAAATAGAGATTTAATAAATCAAATAACTCTATTTTCATGTGCAAGTGGAAAAAGATGGAGGATGGGACATGAGAAGAGATTAAATTAATCAAAGTTAATCAATTTAATGAAGGGATTAAATGATGTGACCTATTTGACTTAAATTTGAGGATTATTTAAGTCAAATATGAGAAGAAAATGATAAAGGGCTAATTAAATAAGGACTTTTGATTTATTTAATTAAAAGGGATGATGTTAGATTAAACTAAATAAGGTTTTAATTTATTTAATTTAATAGATAGACTTTAGAGATTTCATCAAATAAAATTAATTATTTAATTAAATAGGGATAATTAGATTAGACTAGTTAATTTAATTATTGAGAAATGATGACTTAACTAGATAACTGATTTATTTAATTAAGAGAGGAATATTAAAGAATTTAATCAGATAAAGGCATTTGATTAAATGGTTAGATCGAAAGATGATTCAGGATGAAGGGATGTTAGTGGTCAAGATAAAATGTGATGGTTAGACCAAAAGATGATTCAGGATGAAGCAATGTTAGTGGTTAGGATCAAATGTCCAATGTCAATCAATACATTTTATGTGTCTACATGCATCATTTTACATCCTAGAACTACTCGACACCTTCTTAAGGTCAGTTATTCCTACCTATATCAGAGTAGTCTATCGCATCACACTAGGGGAATGTTCTTATACATTCATTGGATCATATTCATGTATATTCTTGAAATCTTCCTTCAAACTAGAAAATCCAAAAGTATCAAAACATCAGAAAATCCTAAAAAAATTAGAAAATAAAAAAATCCAAAAACATTCATAAAATGATAAAAAGCCCAAAAATACATCCAAAACATGTCAAAAATCTAAAAATAGATAAAAAAGTCAAAAAAATTCAAAACTAGAGTTGTGTCGAACTACGGGTCTCTAAGCTTGAACGTAGGCAAGGCCATCATCGATGTGCCCCTGAGACACATTAGGTCAATCCTTTAGGAGTCTGTCATAATAAACTAGCAATCCATACATGTTCATATCTCATCAATAAATTATTCAGTGTTAGTGAAACTATGTGGTCTCTGCATGTATAATGTAGGTAAGGCTAATCTTTGATCAGCCCTCGAGGCCCCTAGGATAGGTTCTTAGATTAGGTTCTTGGTCAAAGTCTCAGAAAACACAAAAACATTGGAAAATTTGAAAATCAAAACATTTGTAAAACATTTCAAAAATACCAAAAAAAATCAAAAAACCTAAAATCATCCATCCTATTTCACGTTCATTTGCAATAAACATCCACTCACAATAAATTAATCATCACCTTCAACCTTTGCAAAAACAATTGGAAACAAGTTTAGCAAATTGAAAGTGAAAACTCAAACATTAGAGTCTCAAGTCTAGGTCAGTAGGTAAACAAATTGGTTAACTCTTGGTATCAATATCCCATCAACCAGTTATTCCTAAAATCATCTAATAACATCATGTCCTAGGATGCATCCTTCCTACAATGGACATCAGCATCATACATCACCATAGTTTAGTCTTGGCTAGAGGTATGAAGAACAATAGCTTGTTTTTTTACTTGATCTTTTCTTTTGACTTATCTTATTGCACCCATTCCAATGACCTCTCAATGATGTCTAATCAAAATTATTTAGAGAGAAAGGAATGGGGCATTGATCATTATCTTTTGTCTATTATGCTTGTTGGATATTCTTGCAATATAACCTTGTTCATGCTTACTTTGTTTGGTTTGTAGGGAAGGTGTTTTAGATGTCTTGTTGACTATTACATAGGAAGGTTTTGATTTTCTATGTTTGGTATGAGTTTTTTGAAATATCCAAAGTACATCCTAATAAGGTCTCATATTCCAAGTGTGAGTAGGGATACTCCTATTTGATTGTCGAGTCAAAGTTCATCACACTAGGTACAATACCATCTTGGTTCTTTATACCTTAATGCATCGTATCTATGTGTGTTATCAAAAATAAGGAAAGTAAGTCCTTGACATCCCCCAATTTCTGATAAGCAATCATATCATCATCATCATCATTAGCATATTTCTACATCATCTCGAACTCAAGGGTTGATTCCTCTTTTTTTTTCTATCTTTTCCATATAATAATACTAACATGGTATCATGACATTCAAATATAAATATATATATATATATATATATATATATATATATATATATATATATTTGCATCCATTGCATACACGTATAAGCATTATCATGATCATCACATTTTTTGCATCATACATACACACATCGCAAATAGAAAAGATACTAAAAAGGAAGTCAAAAATATCATTGCACGACATCCATCACATATCGTCACATAATAGAAACTTGCATCCATCACATAAAAGTGCATCCATATAGATCCATGTGCATTCATACCATACATCGATAATATCACATCATACCATAAACAGAAAACATCATAAAATAAAGCATGAACATTAGATACATCCATACATATCATATTAATGCATAACACAAAATAAAATACCATGACATCATATAAGCGCATCAAAGTCATCTCATGTATATATCAAAAAAGCTGAATGTCATGATACAATCAGAATTAGATATATAGTATCATCATCGAATATAGAAGAGGCTAATCAAAACTCAGCCAAAGAATGTATATAAATCATAAATTAGGTTGTACAATCAAAAAATGTGTCTGAAGTGCACTATTAGTGCCCCAAGCTACCCTCACTCCATCTATCCCTGTGATGGCTACCTCAGCTTTGGTGATGAGACCTTGATGGTATACCTAATGTCCCTGCACAATGGGTCCTACTAGGATCAACCTAGCTGAGGTGGGAGAAATCTAGCTCCTGTCACTCCAATGCCACATCCCTATAGTATAAGGTCCTGTAGTATGATGCCTCCTGCATGACTCAACTGTACATCTCAACTAGGACTATGCCCTATCCTCGTGCCTGCTGTGTTGAAGCCTCTAGCTATTATCTCCATCCCTGCTCTAGGGCCAACTTAAGATCAACATTCTATCTCATCTGGCACTCCTTTTCCTATTGGAAAAACAAGGACCAACAACTGAGAGGGTGGGTGAATCAGTTGTCAAAAAAATTTAAGCTTTTTCTAACTTAACTTATCCTTAATCATGAATCTAATGAATGAACAATTAACCATAAGCAATTAACACATTAGAGAGACAAATAACACCAATTTTTTTTATGTGGAAACCCTGTTAGGGGAAAAACCATAGTGGATTTTAGTCCGCAAGATTATACTCTACTAAAAGTATAATGAAAACAATAAGGGGAACACACATGCATTCAAGCACACTGCCTAGAGATCATTGCTCAATTACAAAAGAGGACTCATTTTACAACAATAGGGTTTGGATTAAAAATTTGGAGGGTATGAACTAAGAAAATAGCTTCTTCACAATCCTGATTACAATTCCAATTAAGCTCAACACTTCTTCACACTTCACACAATCTTCTTTACACTTTGCTCAGTAGAGATATCTATACATACACACATAGGATCACACAAAGCACACTTTCCATCGATCACACAATCACTCTTATATATCCGCTATAGGAGATTCCATCACAACTTAGTCGACCAAGAAAATAAAATATAATTGCAATGTCGGCCTAGATTTACAATTAATTTTTTAATGCATATCCACAAAGGTTGGAAACAAAATAGTGCAGACTCAAATTAATATCTCCAACACAAAAATACTTAAATTAATTTCACCTCGAAGATCCACAACATGCTACAACCAACATGTCAGCCAAAAACATGAAAAATTGAACATGCACACAAAGATCTTCAACCATGAGCTCACTGATTAATGTGGGAGTACCACAAGGATAGAGAATGAGCTAGAGACATCTGAGAAGACCAAGAAACAATTGAGAAGCATCCACAACAACTTAGATAACCAAAATCACACAATCTTTATTCAGTAACACTGATAGAGACCACAAAAACACTGTCAAACCACAACATACTTATAAATTCATGCGAACCTCTAAAACTTTTGTTATATGATCTAGATATACTCAACAATAAATCCTTTAATCCACATTAGCTAATCTTTTACATACAAAAAAAAATGACTTCATGACCTGCACAATTCCACTAGAAACCTAAAAGACTTTTTCTTATAATTTTCTCAATATCCTCGACATATACAACAATAGATACACCAAATCCTAATAGTGTTGAAATAAATCACAACCACATATCAGCAACACATCCACAACATCCAACAATCTCCCAACAATCTCCCCCTTTGGCATTGATGGCAACACATGATGTGAAAAATACCATCAATCCAACATGTTGACTTCTTCTGTACTTCATTTCTGAAAAGATTAGTCATGTTGTTCTTCTCCCCCTAAGATGTTTTTCACATTACTCTTCTCCCCCTTTGACATCAATGGAAAAGTTAACCATGACCTTTCCATATGCTCTAAACCACATATTTGCACATCTGACTACTCCCCCTAAGTGGCAACCTCAGAAACATCAATCTGGATCATAATATAGCAATGAGGCTCATGGATTGATGCAATAAAATGCATCATTTAGTTCTTATCAGGAGGGTTAATTACCCACAACATTCCTCTAAGATACTCAAAGGTATCTTTCGGCAATGGCTTAGTAAATATATCTGCAATATGTTCTTTGGTAGGCACATACTCTAGTTCGAATTCTTTTTCATTTACTTTTTCCCTCAGAAAGTGAAACTTGATTGATATGTGTTTTGTCTTCAAGTGCAGTACCAGATTCCTTGATATATTTATTGCACTTGAATTGTCACAGTAAATGGCAATAGGCTCTTCATATATTACCTTGATATCTTTCATCATTTGTTTCATCCATATTACTTGAGTACAATTATTTGTAACAACAATATATTTTGCTTCAGCAATGGATAGAGAAATGGAATTCTATTTTTTTCTTAACCAAGACATTAACTTCTTTCCTAAGAAGAAAGCACCACCACTAGTACTTTTCTTTTCATCTACATCACCATCCCAATCCACATCAGTGTAGGCACACAAAGTGAGATCATCATCCTTTGAATACCAAAGTCCAAAGTCAATTGTTCCTTTTAGATATCTAAAGATTCTTTTGATAGTAGTCACATGTTATTCTTTTGGATCAACTTGAAATTTGGAGACCATACACACAACATTCATAATATCCGGTCTAGACTAACTCAAGTAGAGCAATCCACTGATCATTGATCAATATCTGGTTTGATTTACCTTAGGAGAGTCATCATTCTAAGTCAACTTACATCCAATTACCATGGGAGTACCAATAGGTTTAGAGTCTTCCATTCCAAACTTCTTCAATAGTTCGCTCATGACATATTTGGACTGAGATATGAAAATCCCTTGGTCCAACTATGCAATTTGCAATCCTAGAAAGAACTTCATTTCACCAATCATGCTCATCTCAAATTCACTCTTCATCTCATTAGCAAACTTCATGCATAGATTATCATCTCCACCAAAAATGATGTCATCAACAAAGACTTCTATGATTAATTCCTTATCTTGATCTAATTTGAAGTATAATTTACTATCAACAATACCTTTAGTGAATCCAAGCTTCAGTAGTTATTTGTCCAATCTGGCATACTAGGCTCTGGGGGCTTGTTTGAGTCCATACAGAGCTTTCTTCAATCTGGAAACCATATCTTCCTTATTTGTTAGCTGAAATCGATTTGGATGTTCAATGTACACTTCTTCTTCTAGTTCCCCAGTCAAAAATGAAGACTTTACATCCATTTGATAGACTTTATAGTTCTTATAAGCAACATAAGCAAGAAATAATCTTACTGCTTCAATTCTAGCAACAGGGGCAACTGTTTCTTCCAAATCAATACCTTTCATTTGAGAGTACACTTTACATACCAGTCTTGCCTTATTCCAAACCACTTCACATTCCTCATTCAATTTGTTTCTGAATACCTCTGTAGTACCAATCACATTCTTGTCTTTGGGCCTAGGAACCAATGTCCATGTGTTATTCTTTTCAATCTGTGTTAGTTCTTCTTTCATGGCTTCTAGCCAGTGTTCATCTTGATACGCTTTAGTGACACTCTTAGGTTCAATCTTGGAAATTAGACAATATTATTCTACAATTTTTCTTCTAGTTTTCCCTCCTTTGCTCTTATCTCCTATAATTTGACTGTCAAAGTGATTTAGTTTTACATACCTTGGAGTCTTGGGACTTTCTCTAACTTCTTTGTCTTCTGAAATTTTTTCTACACTAGCACTTGTCTGTGCTTCCTGATTGACTTGATTTTCCATAACAACTTGTGGTTGCTTCACTAGAACATATGAAATGATGTGAAGTAGATTCGGTGTTGGAGTTTTCTTCCCTTGATTTGTGTTATCTTCATTTGAATCATAGTTGCATTGTGTGGATGGTTTGATAGAGTCCTCATCAACTCTGACATTCTTGGCATATTACATTAGTAGGCTTCACTAACCTAGGTAGATCTCTTACTGCTTGAGTATAACTTATCCTGATAATGTTGTCAAATTTTAGATGACACAACCTCCTATGCCACAACCAAATTTCATCTATTTGAGTGATTAGGCAACTTCCACTAGCAGTATTCAAGTGAAAAATATTAGCTATAGTTTGCACACTAGTAGCAATCATGTTTTTGGAACTCCCATGAATCTTGCATTTTCCATTCTTGAACTGTAGATGATATCCTTTGTGTACCATCTATCCAACACTTAACAAGTTATGCTTTAGGCCTTCAACATAGAGAACATTATCTGTGTTTTCCTTACCACCAAGGCTAGTAGAACCTCTTCCATGAATCACACAGGCATTTTTTATTTACAAATCTTGCAACCCTACCATCATATTTTTCTAGACAACAAACTTTCTTTTATCATGAGTCATATGATGTGAGCATCCACTATCAATGACCCACTCATCTTTCTCCTTAACTTGGGCCGCAAGAGCTTTCTTATCTTCACTAGATTCAAAAGACACAGGTTTATTTTCAATGGTAGCAATGAAATCCCATTAATCTTCATTTCCATTATCTTTATTGGACTCATCATTAGTTACTGTTTCTTCAAAAAAGTAGCATTTCTTTTGGAATCTAGGTCTTCTAGGCTCAGACCTGTTGCCCAATTTTCACCTACAGGCTCAATCAGGTAGGGCAAACTATGTTTCAAGTGTTCATGAAGGCCAAATGGGTACATTTACATTAGGGATTAGATCATACATCTTATGCTATTTCACAAGGAGGTTTGTTGGAAAGTATGCCTCGATCGGATCTAGCATAAAACCCCTCAAAGAGGAAAGTCGTTGAGACCAGTTGAATTTCTTGTCAACCAACATTGTCATACCCATTTGAAATCCTCATGGTCACCAAGACATCTTGGTCACTATGAAGTTTTATATCGCTCTCTACTTGGGATGTCTCACCGACAGTTTTTGACGAGGGTGGCATTGGGGGGAATGATTTTGTTCACTATGATGTCTCTCTGACTGCGTAAAGTCTCACCGAAGGAGATTTCCTTTGGCATAATATCTCACCAACACATGGGAGTCTCTCCGAAGGAGGCTAGCATCGAAGATAGGTTATGAGTTTGGGGTAATGTCTCACTGATAGGATGAGTCTCCCCAAAATGGTCTGAGCTCGCCAAAAGATTGTGACCTCGTTGAGAAGTCTTGCCGAAAGTGGATTGTCATTAGGGAAAAGAGCCCTTGTTTGCTATAAGGTCTTGTAAACCAGTGGGATTCTCATCGAAAGAAATGATCAGAACTTGGGGAGAGCGGAACGCGCTCGGTGAAAGGTCTCACTGAAACGGCCAGCATCAGGGAAATGTCCTACCTAAAGATGGAGGTCTTTGCAAAAGGTGGGGGATTCGGCATAAGGTCTCACCAATGGGGTACTTTCTCGCTGAGACGGATTGATATCGATATGAGTTCTGGCCAACAATGTAATCTCTCACCGATAGGGTGGAGTCTTACCGAAATGATCAGAGCTCATGGGAAGAAGGTTTCATCACAGAGAGGTCTTCTAGATTCACTGTGGTCTCGGCGAGGTGATGAAGGGTTTGGTATGATGTCTTACCTTTAGGGAGGACTCTTGCCGAAAAGATTTGAGCTCACCGAAAGATCTTGAGTTTGGCATGAAGTCTCGATGACCAAGTGAAGTCTCACCGAGAGAATGGCGTATTTGATGTGACCGATAGGAGCTCGCTGAGACCTTGTCCCTACTTTTTTGTCTTGCCAATGGGTGTGTTCATGTTGAGCATCACCGAGAATCTTGTCGAGGGTCTGGTTAGAATGCTATCTACTATCAGGTGCTTTCGGCAGGACCTCTTGCCAAAAGCGATATATCTTGCCGATGGTTTGGGCAATGACAAAGGGGATATTGGTATGATTCTTTCAGCTTGCTGTGATGTCTCACCAATAGTGCTAAGTTATGCCGATAGTTTTTGTAGTGCATTGTGGCATCAGGGAGACATGGCTAGTGTCTCACTGACATGTGATTCTGCAAGAATAACCTTTGACCGTTTGGCAGTCCCATGTGGCATCTTTTCAACCAATCGAAGGAAGCTATGGGTGAGCTGCGAAAGTTTGACTGTTGTGAGGAGGATCAACAGAACATAAACAACATGGACTTACTCTGAGATCAAAAGTGATGGAGCAGCTCGGTGAAGCCATGGTGTGGAGATCTAATGGGAAAATCTTATGATGTTTCTAGAAGGGGTTAATTTGTAGAAGGATCTAGAGCAAGAAGAAGGCCGAAAGGAATAGAAAGGAGGATACCGCAAGGACAGCTGGGATGTCGATTGGCAAGAGTGGATCAACATTTATGATGCCACTCAAGAACGTTCAAGCTAGCTATGCAATGAGGTTCGAGGGTGGACACAAAGGCCAAAAGTTAATGTGATGGTTTCAAAAGATCTGAAGGCCACTCCTGAGGGTGATGTTTTCACCGACATGGATAGATCGATGCACATTGAATGTAGCATTAACTTCATCCCAAAATATTTGAGGGTAGACGTGTTCAGAACTAATTCATTTTTGTAATCCCTAGGGTAGGGGCTGACACTTTTTGTATATATGGAATTTTTGCCTCTTTGTAAAGGAGTTCAGATTATGCATTTTGGAGAGTTAGTGATTTTTCTCAAATCATTTCTCAACTGATGTATGCTTTGTAACTCATTTGGGATTTTGGAATATGAAATACATATATTACCTTAGAAACTAGTGTTAGTATTCATACTATGTTCATTTTTTGTCTTTCAGATTATGCAAGTTCTGAACTATGTTTTTCTAAGTCTGCATTTGAAGTTTCAAGTTGTGAAATTCATCTTTCCTTCTTAAAAGATATATATAGATTAAGCCTTTTCATGAATCATGCATAAGTTCACAAAGTTGATGTTGAGTGGATGAAATGTCTATCATTAGTTTTCCAATGTATGTTCATCTATTTTATTTCATGATTCCTATTAGTACGGTGTATCACCATAGGATTTAGTTTTCATTTTCATGCACTCCTTCTCCCTTTTCCTTAGAAATATCAATAGTTTAGGTGATAACACAAAGGAAGCCAGCCTTCTCTAGAGCTTCTTTTCCATTTTTAGGTGACCCACATCTGGAAAAGTTCCCATGTTTCTTTGAGGTATCAAGTTTCTGCAACTTGATAAGGGTGCAATTTCAGGAGACAATAGTTTCTGGCACGCACGGTGGGACCAGTTCCATGTTATATTGTTGGTTTGGTATGCAACCAGCAAGTTTCAGACTTTACAAAAGTCATTTTTTGCATACTTGGCGACTCTGTAAAGAAAAAGAAATTCATAATCAGTGCTTTTATAGTTTATAAGAATAGTTCAGATAAGGAGTAGCTGAGTCCCTTTTGAATATTTGTAGTTGTCACCACCAAGAAGAGAAGGCAAAGCAACAGAAAGGCCAGGGACAACATTTATCTATTCTAGAAGAACTAAATCTACTCCTCCATCTGTGGGATCTCATATTGATGTCTCATTTTTTGTTTCACCTAGAGTGCAAGTAAACCTACCTCTGCCACCTCTAATGGTTGCTCCATGAAATCAACCATTTTTTGCTTTTAATGGAGGTAGTCCATTAAATTTGGCATAGCATAATGACATTCCAATGGCAACATTGAAAATCTTTCCAATTTTCACTAGGGAAGATCAAACTACCTCAATTCAACATATACGAGATATTGCTTCCTTATGTGGTGTGTACTATATCACACAAGAAGAGGTAGTTGCAAGACTACTTGCAGCTTCATTCAAAGGAAGAGAATTATAGTGGTTCATGAGTCTTGGAGTAGGTTCAATTGCCACCTGGGATGAATTGGGTGACAAATTACACAGGTAGTTTCAAGACAGGTCTGATAATTTGTCTTTGTTGGAGCAATTGACTATGATTAAGAGGGCTCCTCAAGAGCAAATGAATGATTTCAATTTCAGATTTCAAAGAACCTGGGATAGAATCCCTGCAACAGTGAGACCACCTCTAGAATATGCATTTTTGTACTTTTTGAAGGCCCTTAACAATGATATAGCTATCATGACACAATCAATGGGGGGTGTTTCTTTACCAGATGCATTTGAAATACCAATCAGAGCTGATAACAACCTAATACAAGCTGGTAAACTTGCTCCTAGGCCACCAATGCCTATATTTCCATATATTCATTTGAATATCCCTTTGTAGATACCACCTTTTATACCTTTGGCACCTATTCTAGCAATGTTAGCTGTTGTTCTAGCTGCTGTAACACAAGATACTATTAATTCAAGATCTTCAAATGAGTTATAGGAGACCAAAAGTTTATTACAGACTTTTGGTAATAAGCTTGTGAGCTTGGAAAAGCAGCAATCATATAATAGGCCTTATCGACAGTAGAATTCAGATCAACAACAACAATATCAAGGTAATAGACAAGCTTATCAAGGCAATTACCAGGGCCCAAGATAGACTGTAAATACTAGACCTTTTCAGACTTATGCTCCAGCACCTGTTAGTGCAGTTAAGGATCTTGTCCCTATTCAGAAAAAAATAGAAGTAGATTATGAGTGGTGCTACCCTTGTAACCAACCTCATAATCAAGCCACTTGCTCAAATAGACTCATTAATCAGGCACTTATGGTACAAAATGCCTCAAGTTCACAACAAAATGAATTCAATGATGCATCTCTACAACACCAAGATCAGCTTACCAATGCAACTACCTTACTTAACTGGTAAGGTGAAGAATTATGTGGATTGAATGTAGATATTTCTCCATTTGCAGCTAACACAAGGGAAAAGAAAAGAGCTTTCGAGCTTGATCAAGCAGCTAATAAAGGAAAGGAAACAGCTGCAGAACCATCTACATCTCAAGTAACTCGCATTCTGCAAACAAATCAGCAACTCCCAGTTAAGGAGTAGCCACAATTGCAAGTTGATCACGTTGGCATAAAGGTACATCAAAAATTGAACCTAGTTGTACCCTATAATATTCTTGATAGTATGAAAAAGATGAATGTAACGATGTCTATGTGGGATTCATTAGCTATCGTAGGTCAAAAGGATATGTTACACTCAGCTCTGTCAAATTTTAAAGTGTCTGATGAATCTCAGTCTCCAATAGGTCAAGATAGAATTGTGTTGAAAAATAATCCTCAAGAAGATGATAAATAGCCCAACAAAGAGGTAGTAAAAGAAGTCAAACCACCTCCATTTTATGTGTCTGTAATCATAGGTGATAAGTTAGTTCATAACTGTATGGTAGACAGTGGAGCTAGTAGCTCAGTAATGCCAAAGTAGATTGCTGACAAGCTTGGACTAAAGTATCAGCCTTTAGAGAAAGGAGTGATTCAATTGGATGGTACTTCTATTAATACATTGGGTGTTATTAAGGATTTGAGTTTTACCCTTCATGCTTGTCCAAATTTTTTTAGTTCCTCAAGACATATGTGTCATAGATCTCCCACCTTTCTTTTCTTTGTGCCTCTCAAGAGACTTTACAGCTAAGATAGGTGGTTATGTGTCAGCTGATTGGTTACATATGTTGTTTCGAACTAGATATGGAACCAAAGTTACCATTAAATCTAAAAAGTTGGCTAAAGATCACATTGAGCCATATAACCCAAGTCCCATCAATATTGTTCATACTGCTGCAGACAAAAATTGTGTCACTTTTACTGACAATGAGTTGGCTGTCACTCAAGAACTTCAAGCAGAAGTTGTTCCTGATGTGTTGTTACATGAATGAGTAGCTAAAAATGTGTTGGACAGTCCTAAAGATCTTATTCAAGATGCCAGTATGGGTAATTATGTGATGCTTGAACCTGATGCAGAGGTTCCAAACCTTGAAAAGGGTATAGATCAATTGTTGCAACAACAAAGTGGACTTTGGGAAATATTTTTTGATGGTTCCATAAGCAAGAATGGAGTAGGTGGAGGTGCAATGTTGATTTCTCCACAAGGTGATAAGTAATTTTTAGCTTTTCATTTTTCTTTTGCATGTTCTAACAACAGTGCTGAGTATGAAGGACTCATTCAAGACCTTAAGTGGGCAAGGAAAAGAGGAATTGATTATTTGAAAGTCTATGGAGACAGTGAATTGATAGTTAACTAGGTTAGAAGACTGAATGTTGCCAAGAATGATTCTTTGAAGTCATACATAGACAAAGTTTGGAACATAATTGAAGAGTTTAATGCTTTCAATCTGATTTCTATTTTGAGAAATCAGAATAAGTATGTTGATAGACATGTAGCAATTGGAGCACAGTTTGATATCCCAGGCGATATCAAAAAGGATAAAATACAGTAGTATGTCAAGGTGGTTATCAAGCCATCAATTCCTGATAACAACATTAACTAGCAGGTATTTGAAAGTGATGAGCAAATATTAACCTTTCTGCTCCAAGAAGATCAATTTTCTGTGGTGAACCAGGAAAAGATTAAATAGTAGTATCATGATCAGGTGATACAGTTGAAGACAAATAAACTTCCCAAAGGGTTGGTTAGCTTGGAATCCATATTCAATTATAATGATTAGCTTAAGAAGAGCAAAGTTGGCATTCAAGTCAAAGAAGATCATTATGAAGAAGTAGAAATCTTTAAAGGTAAGCTTCTCAAATTAGGATAAATTTGTTCAGTTGAAGATAAGAGAGCTTTCATTGTTTTATGCCAAGAGTATTATGATGTTTTTGCTTGGAAATATTTTGATTTAAGAGGGTTTGATCCTCATATTGCACAACATATAATTGAGTTAGAACCTGGTGCCAAGCCTGTTAGAAAAAAACAGAGACCATTGAACCCCAAGCTTGAACCTTTAATGATCAAAAAGTTAACCAAGTTAGTTGAGGGGGGTATTGTGTTTCCAATTAAACACACATCCTGGGTTTCTAACCTTGTTCTAGTTCAAAAAATGAATGGTGAGATAAGATTATGTGTAGACTTTAGAGACCTTAATAGATTGTCTCTAAAAGATCATTATCCCTTGCCATCTATGGAACAAATTCTCCAAGCTATTGCTCATTCAGAGAGATTCTCTTCTGGATGGATATTCTGGCTATAACCAAATTATATTCAAAGAGGAGGATGAGTATAAAACAACATTTACAACAAAATGGGGCACTATGGCCTATAAGAGAATGCCTTTTGGTTTATCTAACACTGGTGCCACCTTTCAACATGCCATGGATATGGCATTTTAGAGTTTAATTCAGAAATATCTATTGGTTTACTTGGATGACATAACTATATATTTAAAGAATGCAGATGAACACTTGTCACATCTCAAGCAAGTTTTTGAAAAGTGTAGAGAATATGAAATATCTTTCAATCCGACAAAGAGTATTTTTGCAGTTCATGAAGGTAAGATGTTAGGTCACATAGTGTCAAAAGATGGAGTTACCATTGACCCTAAAAGAGTTAAAGCTATACTTGAACTACCATTACCCAATAACAAGAAAGGATTGCAGAGCTTTTCAGGGAGAATTAAATTTTTAAGAAGATTCATTCCTGATGCTGCAAATTTACTACAGCCCTTGACTGCCATGCTTAAAAAGAATGCAGTTTTCAGGTGGTCAAGAGAAGCAAAACATAGCTTTAAAGAAATCAAGGAAGATTTAGCAACTACCCCAACACTGGTAAATCTAGATTTCTCTAAAAACTTCTTTTTATATGCTTTTGGCAGCATTAGTTCAATTTCTGCTATGCTGGTTCAAAAAAATAGTGATAATTTAGAGTAGCCAATAACTTTGTTTAGTCAAGGACTTGTTGATTGTGAAGAGAAATATACATTTGTTAAGAAACATATTTTTGCTGTGATCAGAAGACTAAAGAAGTTTAAGCCTCTAGTTTCAAACAATAAAATTCATATTTTGGTTGCACACCCAAGTGTGAAAGAATTCTTGTTGAATAAAGATTTGAGTGAGAAAAGAGCAGGGTGGATCACGAAAGTAATGGAATTTGATGTCAACATCAACATCACAAAACTTGTCAGAGGAAGAGGACTTTGTGAGCAACTTGCCTCAACCCCTAAAGATGTACAGAAATCAGAAACTGGTGTTGTTTTAGCTAATACTAATGAGCCTCAAACTTTTCAAGGTGCTGCACCCGCATTAACAACAAGTTGGGTTTAAGAAGTGACTCACTTTCTTCATATTGGTGAATGTCCACCAGGTTTGGATAGAAAAAAATGAAGATACTTCAGATTGTAGTCAATTCCTTATGTCCTCATTGATAATATTCTTTTTAAGAAAGATCTAAATGGTGTTTTGTTAAGGTGTATTGACGTTGATCAAACAGAAAAGGTACTTCATGAGTTTCATGATGGAGTGTCAGGAGGGTACTTTGCTCCAAGGAAAAGTACTTGAAAAATTATGAGAGCTGGTTACTACTGGCCCAACTTGTTTAAAGATGCAGATGCATGGTCAAGGAAGTGTGTGAAATGTGATTTGTTTTCAGGAAAGGAAAAGCTGCCTGCTATGCCTTTACATCCAATTCAGGTAGAGTAGCCCTTCATGAGATGGGGCATTGACTTTATTGGACCAATTAATCCACCATCCTGTGTCGGTCATAAGTGGGTGCTTACTACTACAAACTATTTAACACAGTGGATAGAGGCAAC
This sequence comes from Sequoia sempervirens, assembly GCA_007258455.2. Taxonomy (NCBI): domain Eukaryota; kingdom Viridiplantae; phylum Streptophyta; class Pinopsida; order Cupressales; family Cupressaceae; genus Sequoia; species Sequoia sempervirens. The sequence continues at coordinate 143,905,610 of VDFB02271358.1, read as the reverse complement.
AACTTTGAAAGAAGCAAATGAATCTTCAGTTTTGAGTTTTTATAAAGATATAATCACCAGATTTGGAGTTCCTGACTCCATCATTTCAGATAATTATCTTACATTTGTTGGATTAAGAGTCACAAATTGGGATATTAAACATGGAATTCATTTGAATACTTCCTCCAATTATTACCCACAGGGTAATGGATTAGCTGAAAGTACAAATAAAAATCTTATCAGAATCATTAAGAGGACTATGGAAGAGAATCAAAGAATTTGGTATACCACATTGAAATTGCACTTTGGGCAGATAGAATAACCCGTAAGAGATCAGTTGGTAATTCACCATATGTACTTGTTTATGGTAAAGAGGCTAGATTACCTCTATTTGTAGAGCTTCTAGCTCTAGATATTGTTCACCAATTGGAGATGTATGAAGAACAGGACCCAATGTTCGTGAGATATGCAGAGCTCATAGAGCTTGAAGAATCAAGAGATAAGGCAATGAAAACTTTGGAGTATCATCAGCTTCAAACAAAGAGAACATTTGACAAGAAAGCTACAACCAAAATCTTTAAAGAAAGTGATATTGTTCTCAAATGGGATATTCTAAAAAGCAGGTTGGGCCATCACACTAAGTTTGACAACATATGGATGGGTCCATTTATTATTAAAGACTGTAAAGAACACAACGCTTACCAACTAGCCACAACTGAAAGTGAAGTGCTTCCTATCCCATTCAATGGAATACACATCAAGATTTTTTTTTGAGGTTTAATAAGTTCCTTCATTTTACATATTAGGTTAGGTTTTATGCTTTCAATAAGTGCTTCTGCACTTTAGTTTGATTGTTGTTTCTTTCCCTGAGTGCTATTCTAGCACAATAAATAGTTTCTTTTCAGTTTCTCCTATTTCATAAGTTCTAGCAACCTATTATGTTCTATGAGTCTCAAGTGAGGTGCAGCCATGTGGAAACTGCTTTTGAATGTTTCTAACCTTTCCTAATGACTCCATGCCCAATGGACAAGTTTTGGCTACTGGTTTCCATGTTTAGTAGGAAAACATCCAGCAAAGGTTGCCATAAATGTTACCCAATTTTCACCTACGGGCTCAATCAGACAGGAAAAATTATGTTTCAGGTGTTCATGAAGGCCAAATGGGGACATTTGCATCAGGGGTTAGATCATACATCTGATGCTATTTCACAAGGAGGTCTATTGGAATTATGCCTCAATCGGATTTGGCATAAAACCCCTCAAAGAGGGAAGTCGTTGAGACCAATTGAATGTCTTGCCGACCAGCATTTTGTCATACCCATTTGAAATCCTCATGGTCACCAAGACATCTCAGTTGTTGTGAAGTTTTATATCTCTCTCTGCTTGGGATGTCTCGTCGACAATTTTTCACGAGGGTGGCATTGGGGAGAATGATTTCGTTCCCTGTGATGTCTCTCTGACTACATAAAGTCTTGCCAAAGGGGATTTCCTTCAGCATAATGTCTCACCAACACATGGGAGTCTCTCTAAAGGAGGCCAGCGTCAGAGAAAGGTTATGAGTTCAGGGTAATGTCTCACTGATAGGATGAGTCTCCCCGAAATGGTCTGAGCTTGCCAAAAGATTGTGACCTCGCTGAGAAGTCTTGCTAATCACTGGGAGTCTTGTTGAAAGCATATTTTCATTTGGGAAAAGAGCCCTTGTTTGCTATAAGGTCTTTCCAACTAGTGGGAGTCTCATCGAAAGAAATGATTGGAGCTCGGGAAGAGTGTAATGCACTCGGTGAAAGGTCTCACCGACCTGAAGAAGTCTCACTGAAATGGCTAGCATCGAGGAAAAGTTCTGCCAAAAGATGGAGGTCTCAACAAAAGGTGGGGGATTTGGCATAAGGTCTCATCGATGGGGTAAGGTCTCGCCAAGAGGGATTGATATCAATCTGAGTTCTAGCTAACAACATAATATCTCACCGATAGGGTGGAGTCTCACCGAAATGATCAGAGCTCGTAGGAAGAAGGTGTCATTAGGGAGAGGTCTTCCTAACTCGCTATGGTCTCGCTAAAGTGATGAAGGGTTTGGTATGATGTCTCATCGATAGGGAGGAATCTTGCTGGAATGATTTGAGCTCGTTGAAAGATCTTGACTTTGGCATGAAGTCCTAGCAACCAAGTGAAGTCTCACTAAGAGAATGGTGTCTTTGATGTGACCTATAGGAGCTTGCTGAGACCTTGTCCCAACTTGTTTGTCTTGTCAATGGGTGTGTTTGTGCTGAGCATCATCGAGAATCTTTCTAAGAGTCTATTTGGAATGCTATCTACTATCAAGTGCTTTCAGCAGAACCTCTTGCCAAAAGCGATATATCTTGTCGATGGTCTAGGTGATGAAAAAGGGGATATCGGTATGATTCTTTCAACTCACTATAATGTCTCATCGATAGTGGTAAGTTATGACGATAGTTGTTGTAGTGCATTGTGGCAGTGGGGAGACACGGCTAGTGTCTCACCAATATGTGATTCTGCAGGAATAACCTTTGACTGTTTGGCGGTCCCATGTGGCATTTGTTCAACCAATCGAAGGAAGCTACAGGCAAGCCGTGATAGTTTGATTGGTGTGAGGAGGATCAATGGAATGTAAACAACATGGACTTACTCTGAGATCAAAAGCGATGGAGCAGCTTGGTGAATCCATGTTGTGGAGATCTAATGGGAAAATTTGATGATGTTTCTAGAAGGGGTCAATTTGCAGAAGGATCTAGAGCAAGAAGAAGGCCGAAAGGAACAGAAAGGAGGAGACTACAAGGACAACTGGGATTTCGACTGGCAAGAGTGGATCAACATTTATGATGCCACTCAAGAATGTTCAAGCTAGCTCTGTAACAAGGTTCAAGGGTGGACAAGAAGGCCAAAAGTTAATGCGATGGTTTCAAAAGATCTGAAGGCCACTCGTGAGGGTGATTTTTTCACTGACATGGACAGAGTGATGCACATTGAATGCAACATTAGCTTCATCCCAAAAGATCTGAGGGCAGACATGTTCATAACCGATTCATTTTTGTAATCCCTAAGATAGGGGCCGACACTTTTAGTATATATGACATTTTTACCTCTTTGTAAAGTAGTTCGGATTATGTATTTTGGAGAGTTAGTGATTTTTCTCAAATCCTTTCTCAGCTGATGTATGCTTTGTAACTCGTTTGGGATTTTGGAATATGAAATACATATATTACCTCAGAAACCTGTGTTAGTATTCACACTACGTTCATTTTTTTTTCAGATTATGCAAGTTTTGAACTGTGTTTTTCTAAGTCTGCATTTGAACTTTAAAGTTGTGAAATTCATCTTTCCTTCTTAAAAGATATATACAGATTAAGGCTTTTCATGAATGATGCATAAGTTCACAAAGTTGATGTTGAGTGGATGAAATGTCTATCATTAGTTTTCTATTGTATGTTCATCTGTTTTATTTCATGATTCCTTTTAGTTCGGTGTATCACCATAGGATTTAGTTTTCATTTTCATGCACTCCTTCTCCCTTTTCCTTACAAAGATCGGTAGTTTAGGTGATAACACAAAGGAATCTGACATTCTCCGGAGGTTCTTTTCCATTTTTAGGTGACCCACAACCTAGAAAAGTTCCCATGTTTCTCTGAGGTATCATGTTTTTGCAACTTGATAAGGGTGCAATTTCAAGAGACAACAAGACCTAGGAAGTCTTTCTAGACATCTTGATGCAAAATGACCTATGTTACTGCATGAAAAAAATTTAATAGGCAATACATCTTCATACTTTCCTTTTCCTCTTCCTTCTTGCTTTACAATCAATGCTTCCAGTTCTTTTACTTCTCTTTCTTGGTCTTTGAGTTGTTTCAGTTCTTCATCATAGTTAGATATCTTTTTGGAGCTCTCTCCTAGATTGTATCTTTGCCTATAACTTCTAGATATAGTATCTTTAAATGTAGATTTAGTTTTTGGTATAGATTTACCAAATTCACTTATTTCAAAGGCCACAAGCTTCCCTATCAATGCATCTCTTGTCATCTTGTTTACAAACATAAATTCCTCAATAGCATGAACCTTCATTTTGTAAGGAGGCAAGGATCTGAGTATCTTAGCCACAATTTCATTCTCACTCACTGAACCACCAACACATTTAATACCTAGCACTATTTCATTTACTCTCTGCATAAAAGAAGTAATATTTTCATCTTCACCCATCTTTAGATTCTCATACTTTTCTTTTAAGATTTGTAGTTTAGCCATCTTCACCTATGTATCTCCTTCATACAAAGTTTCTAGCTTTGTCCAAATCTCATAAGCTGTCTGTAGACCTATCATATTAGCCATCTCTGAATTTATTAGGGAGCTCACCAATGCTTCCATAGCTCTGGTATTACTCTCAACATATTTGATTTCATTAGCAGAGGAGGGACCATTCTGAGGAATAGTATATTTATATCTTGTAATCTTCCAATAAGCATCACTAATGCACTGTAGATGAAGCTACATCCTAACTTTCCATAGTGACTAGTTGGTGCCATCAAATCTTGGACTATCCTTTTTTAATGTTTCCATCTCGGATCACCTCAAGTTGTTAGACTTATTCAAAGGAACAAGCTCTAATACCAATTGTTGGTAAAACAAGGACTAACAACTAAGAGGGGGGGTGAATCAATTGTCATAGAAATTTAAGCTTTGTCTAACTTATCCTTAATCACAAATCTGATTAATGAACAATTAACCATAAGTAATTAACACATGAGAGAGACAAATACCACCAATTTTATTTATTTTTTACCTGGAAACCTTGTTAGGGGAAAAAACATGGTGGATGTTAGTCCACAAGATTATACTATACTAAAAGTATAATGAAAACAATAAGGGGAATGCACATGCATTCAGGCACACTGCCTAGAGCTCACTACTCAATTACAAAAGAGGACTCACTATCCAACAATAGGGTTTGGATTAAAAATATGGAGGGTATGAACTGAGAAAATAGCTTCTTCACAAGCCTGATTATAGTTCCAATTAAGCTGAAAAATTCTTCTCACTTCACACAATATTCTTCACACTCTTCTTAGTAAAGATATTCATACATATGCACATAGGAGCAAACAAAGCACACTTTCCACCAATCACACAATCACTCTTATCTATCTGCTACAAGAGATTCCATCACAACTTAGTCATCCAAGAAAATAAAATATAATTGCAATGTCAGCGCATATTTAAATTAATTTTTTTAATGTGTATCCACAAAGGTCAGCCACAACATAGTGGAGACCCAAATTAATATCTCCAACACAAAATTAAAAAATTAATTTCACCTCAAAGATCCACAACATGCTACCACCATGTTAGCCAAAAACATGAAAAATTGAACATGCACACAAAGATCTTCAACCACAAGCTCAACATTTAATGTGGATGTACCACAAGGATAGAGAATGAGCTAGAGACATATGAGAACACCAAGAACCAATAGAGAAGCATCTACAACACCTGACATAACCAAAATCACACAATCTTTATTGAGGAACACTGACAGAGACCACATAAATACTGTTAGACCACAACATACTTAAAAATTCATGCGGACCTCTGAAACTTTCGGTAGATGATTTAGACATACTCAATAATAAACCCTTTAATCCACATCAGTTAATCTTTTATGTACATAACAAAATACCTTCATGACCTGTAGAGTTCCACTAAGAATTTGGAACACTTTTTCTTATAGTTTTCTCAATATCCTCGACATATATAGCAATAGATACACCAAATGCTAATATTGTTGACATCAATGACAACCAAATATCATCAAAACATCCAAAAAATCCAAAAATCTCCCAACAGTGCCACCTCTTTTCATGCCTGATCCCTCTCCCGGATCAAGGTTTAAATCTAAGCCTGGGCTTGTTGTAGCTACCATGTCAAGACATGTATCTATTCCTGCAATGCCACTATTTTTCTTTCCCTAGGATCGAGACCTGGTGATGGTGGCCATAGTTCCTACTAGTGTGGTTGTTGAGGTGGCTGTATTGGTGGCCTCTGACCAATGGGTGGCACCAATGGTGGAATCTCTCCATCATGCCCATCATTCCTTGCACCTTTGCCCTGTCTATCCTGTGCCTGATGACTAGGCTACTAAGGGACCTGTCTAACTCAGGGTCCTCTAACCTATCCTCTGCTTGTTACTGGCACCACTGGTAATGTCAGTTGAATTGGGGTGTGAGATTGAGAATATATTTCATATGCCTATGTAGTTCCCACATCTATGGGACCGAAAAAGTAGGGTATGTGTAGGATCATCATGGAAAAAATGGGCCCTTAAGTGGCAAAAAAAATAGAAAAATCAGAGTTAGGAAACTTGACATAAAAATTTGAATAGGTTATCTATATTATTTCAAAAATATGTAAGAATAGAATCTTTAGTAAATTGAATGTAGTTTCTAAACTACTAGTTTTATTGAAGATTTTTTCATTTCTGGATTTTTTATTGTGTTAGAGTTTTTATATCGATATTTCGGATCACACTCAGTGATCCATCATCAGGATGCTAGAGAGCACAGGAGATGAGTGATCCATCATTTCTCATCTCCTGTGCTCTCTAGCATCCTGATGATGGATCAATGAGTGTGATCCAAAATGTCAATGAAAAAAACTCTAACACAATCAAAAATCCAGAAATTAAAAAATCTTTAGCATTATGGATTGTGGAAATCTTATAGCATTACTAGTTTTATTTTTTTAAAGAAATCTATTTGGTGAAAATTTGAAATTTCAATGCATTAGTACTTAAATTTTAGGGAAAAAATAAGAACTAGGTGTCTGTCTGACCAACCTAACCAAAATAAAATGATAATATTTTTTTATAATATTTTAGATATAAGTAGAGGAATCATGTCCCAATGTGATGCATATTTTTTTGTAATTTTTTTCAAGTAAATAATTAATTATGAATTTTTTATTACAACTTTTAAAAAATATAAAAAACTCCTATGTCTAACCACTTTAACTTTGTCAAAACTTCATGAAATTCATTTTGTTTTTAATCTTACAATATGTGAAGCATAGAATGTGACACATGTTTCAGATTCAAAAAATGTGATACTGTTTGAAAGCTACAAATGTTTTTCAATCAACCTATCAATCAATACTTTAGTCATAATTCAAATATAAAATGAATAATAATTATTTATTAAATTCAAAGTAAAGCATAATTTATATTGGTGGAAAGCTAAGAATTTCCTTTAAAAACCCTTTTTGTTTCATCAATTTTGGGTACAAGTCATCAGCCACATACCCATCATATCGCCTCTTTTTGGCCCATCATGATCCTGCACATACCTAGTAAACCTATGGCATCATCACTAGCTTTTTGAAATCATCGATGGCCTACTAGGGGGATCCTTTGCCCACACGATGTCTCTCTAGTTCTCCAAGAAAATATGGCTCTTTGTCCATCATCAAGCCCATCTTGTACCTCCCTAAATTGGTGATCAACCCTATCTAGGAGGTACTGCTCTATCATATGATGCTCTTGTCCCTGTAGGTGCTTGGACTACCGAAAGTAGAAATTTTGGACATCATCATCATTCCATCTATGAAAATGGAGCCATGGTCTCCATCGAAACACTATCATCTCATCAATAACCTACCTTTAGTGCAGGATGCCTATAATGCATGTATAATGAAGCGTGGTCATCCCCCCATACTTATAAACTATAGGATCATCGTGGTCTATCTAGACATCTACAATGGTGGGCCTAAAAATGGCTATATGCTCATATGCCCAAACATGAAGAAGTGTAACTCCTGCTCCAATGTTGTGGGCCTCGCAATACATGACCTAGTGCATCTCATGATACAATGATGCTAGGATGATTGGCCCTAAGGAATAGATAGTCATCTCCTCGATCATGCAAGACCAAATGATTCCCCATCCAATGTTGTAGCCTCTCACTCTCCTATTGGGAATGAGGACTGTTGAGATTAATGCTTCGACAAACAAGGTCAAATCAGGGGCAATCCCCTCATATCAGTGAAGATCGATCTAACCACTGTCCACCTCATATGAGTCAATGTCGAATATATGAAATATGGCATCACCTCTAGCCTCCACATCATTTATAATGCACTCATCGTGTATGGGGATTGACAAGATCCGCCATACATCCTCCAAGGTCATGGTGTCCTTGCTAGTTGGTAAATTAAATGGGGAGGTCTCGCTCCACCATCTCTCCACCAATGTAGTCATCATTGCAAGGTGTGTCCTCACCTCGGGCATTTAAGCTACATGTCTGAAGGCGGTCAAGCCAAGAAAGAACAATGCATCATCCATTAGGTGCCTCACCCGATGCAAAATCTAACTCCTATGCTCCTTTGAGTGGAGCACTGGTAGGACCTCTTACATCCAAAATGCCCACGATGTCAAAATCAACATAGTGTGCCTTCAAAAATTAAAAATCCCTAAAAAGAAAAGGCGAGTTGACTTTTGCAAAAGTGACACCCTATCAGTTTGCAAAAGTGGGGCTAAAATTAAAAGTGGCGCTATATGGTCAAGGCAAGTCGACATTTCAAGGTGATGCTAGACTCTTTTGGGGACACATGACACAATCTTGCAAAGGTGAGTCAATATTTTTTCCATGACTCTAGGATCCTCTAACGTCATGCAATGCTATGCTGCAAATGTGGGTTGACATGCACAAAGGCGATGGTGACTGTAACAATTGTGGAACCTTAGGGGATCACTTTTGATTAACCTAATTGGACCCTAATAAAATCAAAATCACACAAAATGAGGAAAATTTCAAAAGGCATACCATGGGTCCTGTATCCTGAGGTCACTAGAACTCGCGAACCCAATCCATCCAATGTTTGGGGAGTACATGATTTTCCATTCTATTGGCACCTCAAAGCAAAAAGTCAAGATTTCTAAAGGCTAAGAGTGCAAATGATTTGAAAATGATCGTCTTAACCCTATTTATGCAATTTTTTAAAGGTATTTAGGGTATTTTTATGGTTTTTGAACCCATTTAATTCGATTTTTGCTAAAGGAAGCCGGTTTTGACCCATTTTCATCGTCGTAAGTCTACTTTTGCATTCCATGGGCTATTTTCTATGCATGTATTCTTGTTGAACCTTTTTCGCGAGCTTGACCTAATTTTGTAATTTTCGCCCAATCTCTCAAGGGGGCAGTGTGGCAACAGTGGGGCATCCAAAAAAAATAGAATTTTTTTGACTTTTGATCATGGCAACATTATTCTTTTAACCGATGTAGCAGGTACTTCGCTTCTAAGAGGGGAAAAATGTAGACATGTAAAAAGTCTTGATTGATACTATGCATTTGATTCTGATTAACTAACATCATTTCTTTCAAAATCACCTTGAACTAACCAATTAATTAAATAATCAACATTATTTAGTTAACTTCAACAAATTCAGCTATTAATCAAATAATTAAATTTATTTATTAATTCACCCTTTCTTCTAACTAATATTTATCATATTTAATTAAATCAAGTCATTTAATTAAATTCCCTTAAATCCTCCCATTTGATTAAATCAATCAAATCAAATGTCACAATCTCCTAATCCATTCCTATTAATTAATCCTAAATCACTTTCTAATCATCATTAATAATTCCTCCAACTTTTAACTCCTCGAGAGTTAAATGAACCCATGGTCAACTAACTAGGTTGTGCATGAAAATAATTTCTATTAATTATCTAATTACTCTATTTATCCTCACAAAGGAATATTCCTCTCAACAACCTCTCATTCAATTTCCCTCCAAAGGTTATCAAAAACCTTTCACTTCCTCAATAACTCCTCTTACAAATGTAATAAATTCTTTTGTACATCCTCTCAAATCTCAACCACATTCAATAAATTATTCTTCAACCTTTCAAATCCTCAACCATTCTCATTTATTTCTCTTCCATCCTCCTCCACTCACACATTTCCCAAAATGTGCTTCGCCTTCCTCTAATAGAATTATGACACTTGGCACATTCTCATTGGCTCTCATTTTATCCCACATTCATTAAATCCTCTTATTATTTAACCCTTGGCTTCTATAAATAGAACCATCCTTTTCATAATATGGATCCACAAGTTCAAGCATTATCATTATAGGCATTTCAATTCAGATCAATCCATCAATTTCATCATTTAGTCAAATTTATCACCATTTGGAATCATTTTCATACTTGGATCATCAACAATCACCAAAGCATATCAAAGGGATTGGGAAAGGGATTCTTTCCACATCAAAGGAGCACGACTCCCCCTATGAGATGGAGGTTTAGCTAGTTCAATTTGGTTTCATGTTAGCTTTAAAGTTGTTTTACTATCATGTTCATGTTTCCTCTTTGATTTAGCTAAGAATTTCATAGGGAGCTTTAGATTTGGGATTTCTAACATGACTAATCATTGTTTGATGTTCTTATATTAGCTTGTTGCAACTTTGATGATCATAGAATAATATATAGAGTATTGTGGATATGATGTGGAGAAAACTTACAAAAATCCTTACACTCTTGCTAATGGTCTAAGTACGCCTGAAGAGATCAAAGAACATGAAGTGAACAATAAGGTGAAGTATATCTAGAAGAATAGTCTAGTACATTTTGAGTTGATTAAAGTTCAAAATTTAAAAATTGCTCAGGAATTCTGGGATGCCTTGGAAAGAGAGCATGATGGTGATGAAAGAGTTAAAGAAGCAAAATTACAGAATCTAGAGACATAGTTTGATATTCTACATATGTTTGATGATGAGAATGTTAAAGCTTGTATACAAAGATTGGAAGAGATAGTGGCCGGAATGTGAGGGCTTGGTGCGACTATAGATGAAACTAGGATTGTAAAGAAGATTCTCAAAAACACTTCTTAATGCTTACAGTGAGAAGGTGAGTTCTATTGAGCAGACTATAGATTATAATACATGCATGGAATTGACAATTATAAGGAATTTTCCATCTTATTGTAGAGTAAAAAGTGTAAAATGTTTTGCAAGTGTAGTTGTTATAATTTAATCAATATGTCTATTACTTTTAAATTTATCAACAATTAAGAAGTATCTAATAGAAACATCAAGTTTTCATAGTCTATAAGATTCAATTGATGAGCTTCCAAAAAACTATGTCCAATTATTGCACCTATCTTTTTTTATCAATCTTTAGACAAATAAGAGATTTCTAGCTTATCTCAATAAAATATCTAAAAAAAACTCTCCTCACACTTGACATTAATATGGAGTGTGATTAAAGATAAAAAAAATCTTCAAACTAACCATATGTATGAATTTATAATTTATAGGATGACAACATCTAAATATGAAAGGTTAATTTGTACTATATGAGACCAATATGAAACCAAGTTGAATTGGGCTTAACCACACTTGTTTACATCTTACTTCAGATTAATTGAGCTTTATAATTTCAAATCAATTTTAGGGATACAAATATCTATATAATTTGGATTGAAATATATCAATATTTATATAGAACATTGATTGGATAAAGACAAATTCACATGTGAGGTTAAGTATGAAATGGGTCTAATTGGAACTATATATGGACATAAATAAAGTGATATATTCTATGTTGAGTTAAATACAAATTATGCACATAGAGTATTTTAGAGATCTAATCATTGATTAGACTCAAATATAACATATTGTAAGAGTTAGGAACAAAAAAAGTATACATTTTAATCCCTTCAAACATATTACTTACATGCCACTCTACCCACTTTAGCTATAGCAATATAGCACTCTCCTAAGGCCCTTCTTGAAAAAATCTAACCATATTCTTATCCAATTATTTTGGAATAATATAGAAGGAACCCTTTTTTACGGCTTTAAAACCAAAACATTATTGGATACAATGGACCCCTACCATTGGCTCTAAATCCATATCCATATTATGTAAAATAAAATAACCATAACCTCATCTCCACAACCAATTTTGGGTCAATAATGGGTGAGCTAAAACAAGATTTACTAAAATAAAAACTTCACGTAGAGAATATTAAAACTACACTAAGGAGCTCTATGACCACTAAGATTAAAGCAAAAAATGCTTTAGAAAAAGAGTTTACCTCATAAAATTAACCAAACCCAATGAAAAACATCTTCAAAATCTCATTCTATCCCAAAAAAAATCCAAATTTTGTTACAATCTTATATGCTTATCAGTGCCATCCACTTATCTATCTCACTGCTTTTTCTACAAGAGAAAAAAAATATGTCAAAATTAAAAACTTCATTAAGATCTAGCTATTAATTTTAGTTATCACTTAAATATCTAGTTAGAATAACCTTACCATTGAATGCCTCAACTTAAATCTTTCTCAAATAAATATTAAATGATGCAATATTTCTTCTTCATTTCCAAGAACTAAGTTGATAATAGATTGAAGTTTATTTTTCTGATAATTTGGGGATTTTCGTCATTGAAAATAGATTTCATTTTTTCTTATTTTTGGCAAATCCATGAGTGATGGGTGGTAAAAACTAATTGTATGTCATAGTCAATTGAATTTAATATTTTAAAAAAATCTCTATTTTGCAAAATAAGACAATAAATAGTTAGTGGCCATACTATGTTTAGTGAAAAATAGTTAATTTTATAAATTGTGTTTGGTATTAAATATTAATTAATTAATAATTCCAACTAGAGTATTTGGTATGGTAGATAGTCAATTCTTAAATTAGATCATGGGTGTCTTTAGTTATGTAGTGTCTAAGTTTTTTTAAGAGATTGTTATCTAAATTTGTAGATTTTAGTGACATTAGAAATGTCATTCAAAGAAACAAAATATTTTAAAGTGATCAAGATAACTTTATTAGGATGTATATAATAGTGCTCATGTCACTCAAACCATTAATTGGGTTGAAATTTGATTCAAATGATAAAACCCATTGGACATGTAGTTTTTTATGAAAAGATAAAAAATAATTAACTTTTGCATTGACTCTTCCCAACATGAATCAAAAGAAGAAATATCAAATCACATTTTTTGAAATTATTAAATAAGAAAAGTAATTGTAAACTATAAGATTGTTGTCCTCTTTTTTTAATTCTATATGCTAATTGACTAAACAAAAAAATTTAATAATCCTCTCTTTAACAAAACTAAAAATTCAATTATTACACTATTCCAAAAATAAATACAAACAATATAAATATGTGGCCAAATATTTTTGAAAATGAAATAAATCATACCTTTAAATAATAGGGAAGACATTCACACTTTCTTTATAAGAGAGATCCCCACTAGGAAAGATCCTCCTCTAGACAAAAACATTCAATTGACTATCTTTCCACTATCTTTCTTTAGTCATTATAATTATTAAATAAGAAAATTAATTATAGACTATAAGATTATTGCTCAAGTTTTTTTATTTTATATAATGATTGACTAAATCTACAGTAATAAATGCAAATGAGTCATTCCAGTAAATAATAGCCTGTACTTTCAATACACTATAATAATTTAAGCACTCTCTCTTTCTAAGAAATGACCCCACTGAAAAAAGATCTTCCCACTGACAGAAACATTTAATTGACTATCTTCCCACAACCTTTTGTCAGTCCCTATTGTTGGTGAGAACAAATCACTAAAAAGATCCTTGACTGATATAAACATTCAATTGACTATCTTCACACAACCTTTCTTTAGTCCCTATTGTCGATAAGAGGACCCCACTAAAAAAGATCCTCCGTTGACAAAAACATTCAATTGACTATCTTCACACAACCTTTCTTCAATCCATATTGTGGTCAAAAGAACCCCACTTAAGAAGATCCTCCACTGATAGAAACATTCAATTGACTATCTTCACATAGCCTTTCTTCAATCCTTATTGTCGGCGGGAAGACCCCACTAAAAAATCCTCCACTGACAGAAAGATTCAATTGAATATCTTTACGCAACCTTTCTTCAACCAATTTTGAGGCATGACTTTCCCCATAGCCACCTATGTGTTGTGTGTTTCGTGAGTGCATACCAACTAGTGTATGTTTCTCACCTTTGGTATTTCTCACCTCACAAACAATCAAAAGTTACATGGCCCCAGATTGAGTATGTTGTGGATTTCTCACCCAGTAGATAGCCAAGAGTTCCTTTGCCCTAGAGTGAATATGCATTTTCTTTTTCAAAACAAACAAGCCTAGATCTAATCCACAACTAGCTAGACAAAACAATTGAAGCTTGATCTACCTTTTCATTTTCATCTTTCTCTTTCTTTCCATTACATGATTATGTATCTTGACAGTTTGACTTAGGATCTTGGATCCTTGGGGCTTGACTATCTTCTTGATCTTTGTCATTCTTTGTCATCTGCATCTATACACTCAGATCTCTCTTGAATGTGTACTTTAGTGTGAGTTTGATGCAAGTTCATCCTCTCACTAAAGTGGGGGCTAAATGTACCATAGAAAAATGGACCTCTTGCTTGACATGGGAATAATTCATGATAAATTGAACTTAATGAGGCCTTGATTCAAGTATTGTGAGGCATTTTATGTATCCACACTAGGTCTTGGACCCTTGCAAATCGAATAACATGATTTTAATGATGTCTTGTAAAGGTGTTGTAAAGTGTTGTAAGATACTTTCACACTTTTCTAGACTTAATAAACCCATTTTCTCCCTAATTCAACATTATAAAATGTATTTAATTGCATTATTACATCAATCTAGAAGGCTTGTAAAATAAACTTAATGTTAACTAGTGTTGTATTGTGTCCCACACATTCACATTAGTTCTTGTGCCTTCCTAGGCTATGCAGACCTCATTTAGTGTTGTAAAGTGTATTCAAATCACACTTTTGCATTACATTCTATGTCCCAAGCCCTAATTTACCTTTACATCATGACTAATAGGCCCCTATTAACCCATATTGTGGATCCCAGGGCTTAAATTAATCAAATACCTAACAAAGTTATAATTCAAACTTTACTTCCTTATCTACTAACATCTTAGTTGTTAAAATGGCCCTTGTGGGACCCATTCACCATCCGAGGTGAATTAGCCTCATCTAGGTGGGACCACCATGGGTGGTGAATGAGTCCCATTTGGCCCAATTTTGACCTTTGAGGGGGAATTTTTGAAATTTACATTTAATCTTACTTAATGTCAGCCTGTGATGAGGTATTAATGGGTAAAATGGGTGGATTTCCTATAAATACAACCTTCTAAACCCTAATTTACATCTCTCAACTCATTTTTACAACTCATTCATCATTTATCTTCTCAAGCAAGCTAGTGTTTTAACATTACAAGCCATTCAAGATCAATTTTCAGACATTCAAGGGTAGATTCTTCGTGTTTTGCTGTAGAATTTCAATATCAAACATCATGGAAAGGTAATCAATCCCATTATTACATGTTTCATTCCATTCTTTCATCATTTTGGTTTAATTATCTAAAAGGGGTTTGACCAAGGCATATCCCTATGCCCTAAAATTCAACATTTCTCTATCTTGTCTTGTGTGTTTGCAAATT
The DNA here is from genome assembly GCA_007258455.2 of Sequoia sempervirens. Taxonomy (NCBI): domain Eukaryota; kingdom Viridiplantae; phylum Streptophyta; class Pinopsida; order Cupressales; family Cupressaceae; genus Sequoia; species Sequoia sempervirens. Next base: position 143,890,120 of record VDFB02271358.1, on the reverse strand, counting down.
TAGACATTTTGGAAGCTTGGAAATCATTAAGAATCAAGTTGTAAATTTTTTTAGGCCTTTTCTTCATTCAACAAGTTTAAATATCAATATAAACTCATTTTTAGGTTCAGAAATTAGAGTTTTGAAAGTAGACACTTGTAGAGAATCAAAGTGTAGACCGAGAGCTCTGGATTCCACCTTTGAATATTCAAAAATTAAAAATTGGACTCATTCACCATGGGTGGTGAATAAGTCCCACTTCTAGGTCAATTTTGAGTTTTCTGCATTTTTAGATACCATTTTGTCTAAAACAGGTTTTAGAACAGTTTTATAGAATTGGGACTGATTCACCCAAAATGACAAATGAGTCCCACTAGGCCTAAAAGTCAGCATCAGTAGCATTCTAGAAACCAATTCCAATATCCATTAATATCCAAGGTGCACTTCTTCAATTTCATTCAGTTTTGTTACATTTTTCATTCATTTCTAGGTGTTTATGCATTACACAATGTGTTTTCAAACAAGTTGCATTTCAATAGTTTTATATTCTTAATCAATCAATTTCATCACTTTTCTACATTTAGATCACTCCAATTAGCCATAATTATGTCATAATTGCATGAATTTGAGTGAACCACCTAGACTTTTGAGTGGGGTTTATCTCTCTCCTTTTAGGTGAAACATCTTAAGAGTGCAAGAGAAGTCTATAAATCTTACCCAAAAATCTATGGTTTAGACTCAAATATTACTAATTACATTATAAAATGGTCTCAATGACCTTATTTTATGCAAAAACTCCCAAAATCTAAAAGCCTAGACCTTAAAACCTTGAATTGACAAAAATCTTTAAATGGTGCCCCTGCACCATTCACATAGGGATGTATAGAGGAGATGTTTCCCTATTAAAACCCATCAACAGATATTGTGAGGTGAAGGTTATACCCATACCTGGTCACATGTAATGAACGACACTCTCTTGGGACCCTCTAAAGGTTGCAAGGCAAGACAATGATGCAATTAAGGTTTCATTATGCAACACTTCTAGAACCTTCCAACTATGTCTACTAGGGGTTCCAGGTTGGGTTGTAAGGAGAAGGCCTCACAACACTCACACCTACAACACTCCTAGAATATGAGGAAAGGATATTTCAGTATCACAAAATGAAACCAAAATGGTTCACATCAAGTTCACCAAAAATGTAAGAGAGGGGCACCAACCATGTTTAAGGCCCCAAGTCATCGAGAGCCAAGAGTGGAAGGCTTCACTAACTTACCTCACTCTAAAGCAGTGTCTTGAAGTGAGGGATGAGAATGATGAATAATATAAGGTCCTTCAATCACTCTATAGACTTGAAATCTAGAATGGGGCTAGGAGAGCTAGTTTTTGGGTTCAACATTGCACCTCAGGTAGCTCTCTGCTCGAGGAAGAAAGTTCGGATCTAGGATGACAACATGGTGCTCTAGCATCTCTAAGGTGCATTGGGGTCTATATGTCCAGAGGACTAAAAATATAGTAAGTATCACCAGAAAACAAGTTGATGACCTAGCTAATGGTTTCTAAGGGAACAAAACAAAACTATAAAGTAAGAGAAATACAAAAAAATATGATAAAGTAGATATATTAAAGCTAGGGTGACAAAGAGAATCTCACAAAAGAGCTTGTTCACCAGCTAGCTCCAAATGCATGTCCACCTACACACAAGAAAGAGGGAAAATGTTGGGGGGATTTATAGGGGTCTACCTCAGTCAAACCCCCGTTTTGGTGTTTCCACCTCCATGGACAACCAAGTTAGTAACGATGGAGAAAAGTATGATAAAGGAGAAAAGAAAGTAGAGAACACAATAAACACTACAAAATAGTAACAGTGCTACTCAACTAAATCATAGAGGAGAGGAGTGAAAATGATTACCACCTCCACCAAGAGCTCACTAACTAATGGAGGAGAAAAGAGGACTCAAGCCCCTATTGCAATGGTCTGTTCCACAATTTCTCTATGGAGTTGATGAAGTGTTGTTGCTTGCTGCTATGGAGTGCCAATGTGCTACTTGAGAGTGATGGATGCTAAGAGAATGCTTGAGAATGCTAAAAGAGAGTGTATACAAGATGGGTTGAATGAATAATGGAAGAATTTGAAGAAGGGAGAGAATCTACCATATTAAGGTTGGTTGGTCGAAGAGGGACATTACAAAATGACCCTGATGGGAAGTGTAACACATTTTCCAACTTTGGATGCAAGAATCTATCAGGGATGTAAGTGCGCCACACAGACATCTGTGCACCACGTGGGCATCCCTGACATTTATTCTTCTACCAATGCAAAATACATATGCCATGTGGAATGAAGGCAGTGGGATAATGTGGAAGTTTTCCTTTAGATTTGATTTTTTAAGGTGAGGAAGTGTAAAAGAGGAATTTGCATCAGGGGTGCAAATTTGCTCCTATACACTATCATTAGTAAAATCCACTTTCATTGATTTTACAACTTGTAGGTATTTGTACTTCCACAATTGTTATGGTGATGTAAAAAAAGATCTTACCCTCGGTCAGGAAGATGCTAAAGGATTAACAAGTGATAAAATGATAAATTGTTGTAACTCAACACTTATATCTACATTTCTTAATGGATTGAAGTCATTTTCTCACCGCCTTCATGGATAAATTATTAATTAATTTGAAGCCATGCAACTCACAAAACAAACAACTATAAAACATGAACTGAACATAAAAAATGATGCATGGGAAAAATGATTCTTTACTAAAATAAATGCTATTTTAATTTTTCTAATTTTACATTTGGCTGATCTTGATATTGAGAATATGAACTTACACTTAGACTTACATTAAAGTATGGATGATTCAAGAAGGGTTCAATTATCCAAAAAATTGTAGAGATATGTCGATATCAAATCTAGAGGATGTGCTAGCGCCTAGATTCATGATCTAATGACAAGACAATATAAGAATAATGGAAAATACATGCAATGTAATGCAACATGAAAAACATGAAGCATAGACAATGAAGACAAAAAACTTAGCATAATGGGAGCATAAACATAAAAAAGATACACGATGTGAACATAATGCAAACACAATGCCAACACAACACAAACATGCAAGGGGGTATGATAATCATGGACTAGTAAGATCTACATATATCTTACTAGGATCCATACACAATGCATTCACGTGTTATATTCTAATAAATTCTAATATTTGTAAGGTAACCCATGAACTAAAGGATCACAAGTTAGTTAAGTCCAATATTCACTAGGTGAGTATCTAGAAAGTAGCAAATGGAAAATATATATGGGCAAGTGAAGTCTAATATTCACTAGGTGCATTCCCATGTCAACCATATCAAGAATTATAATCTTGATAATTCTAATAAGGTGATTAAAAAAGATCAATATGTCAAACAAACACATCACCAAGTTCAACATGTATCAAAAAAGTGATGCATATAATGAAATGCATGCCCACACCTTAAAGTAATTACTAATGTACCAATTGAGAGCAATTTCCTTTATGGTAGAGTAAAATAATATACACAACATGAAAGGCTATGAGAGCTTATTGGAAGGCCTATGCCAATGATATGTTTCCTAAAAATCTAACTCATAACAAAGGGGTTCCCCCAATATAAATCTACATAACAAGACAAAATATACCACATAAGGGATCGATGGATTTGAGGTTAGTATAGATCATAGAAAATATAAAACATAGTTATGCTTTGAATTGACATCATTTGGGTATGTGCAAAATCATAGAAAAAATAGGTCTTTAAGTGGCGAAAAATTAAGAAAAATCAAAGTTAGGCAACTCGACGTGAAAATTTGAATAAGTTATCTATATTATTTAAAAAATATGTAAGAATATAATCTATAGAAAATTGAATGTAGTTCCTAAACTACTAGGTTTATTTTAAAAAAACTATTTGGTGAAAATTTGAAATTTCAATGCAATAGTACTTAAATTTAGGGAAAAAATAAGAAGTAGGTGTTTGTCTAACCACCCTAACCACAATCAAATGATAATATTTTTTATAAGATTTTAGATATAAGTAGAGGACTCATGTCTAGATGTGATGCATAATTTTTTGTAATTTTTTTCCAAGTAAATAATTAATTATGAATTTTTTATTACTACTTTTAAAAATATAAAAACTTGTATGTCTAACCACCTTAACTTGGTTAAAACTTCATGAAATTCATTTTTTTTACTCCTATTGTATGTGAAGCATAGAATGTGATGCATGTTTTCGATTCAAAAAATGTGATATCATTTGAAAGCTATAGATAATTTTCAAATAGTCTATCAGTTAGGACTTTAGTCGTAATTCAAATAGAAAATAAATAATAATTATTTATTAAATTCAAAGTAAAGTATAATTTATATTGGTGGAAAGCTAAGAATCTCCTTTAAAAACCCTTTCATTTCATAAATTTTGGGTAAAAATAAGTCATCAACCACATACCCAGCATATCGCCAGGCCCATCATGATCTTGCACATACCCATTTCCTAGATACTCGTGGAATGAAAAATTTAATGGAGGAATGACACATCAAGATAATATACAATCTTTTGGGTCAACTTGGAAGAGACATAAATGTATATTGGAAGGCCTATGCCAATGATATGTTTCCTATAAATATAGCTCATAACAAAGGGGTTCCCTTAATATAAATCCCCATAACAAGACAAAATATACCACATAAGGGATCGATGGATTTGAGGTTAGTATAGATCATAGACAATATAAAACATGATTATGCTCTGAATTGACATCATTTCCTAGATACTCATGGAATGAAAAATGTAATGGTTGAATGACACATAAAGATAATATACAATCTTTTGGGTCAACATGGAAGATACTTAAATGTATCAATTCCTTGTATCATTCCAAAAAGGAAACATAAGACAATAATGATTATAGTATAAAGAGGAATGGAGATACAAATAAATGAATGTCACAAAAATTTATTTTCTTTGTATCTGTATTCCAAAGAGAACATAAAGGGTCACCCAAAGAAAACTAATGAACATAAAGAAACACTAGACAACACAACATGACATAACACATCATGCGCAAGAAAACACATCAAAACACAAAAAAATGTACCACACATGTGTGAGTTGATCTAAAAAAAATCATCTACATCCTAATCTTTCTCATCATAAATATATGGTGAATAATACTCTCATATAGAGAGTAGCATTGAGTTCAATGCATACTGAATCACTTTGAGAAGGAGGATCATAATGGTTTTCCCCATTTAAATTCATCAGTTTAAAAACATAAGAGCTAGTTCATTATGATCTTCTTTTTCTTCCTCTAATTTATCTTCTTATTTATTTTCCAAGTGTATCACAATAGGTTTCTTCTTATCATAATTATTGCGAGTAATATAATTCATATATTCCTCTTTAGTTATTTTCTTAGATTTATATAGGTAAGGTTTGGTTTCATGGTTTTATGCGGGTGTTAAGGTGGAGTCAAACAATCATGAGGATGGATAGGTAGGAGATAATTCATCAAAGTTAGATTGTACAGATGGATGAGTTGGAGATAATTGATCAAAGTTGGATAGGATGGATAGATGGTAATTAGGTAAGGCTTCATAGTTTTTAGTAAGTTGGAGACCTATAGCACGATATCTTTATTTATTCTCTTTTTCACTTTTATTTCTTCTTGAACCAGTTTTGCCTTATGGAGTAATAAAGGTATTCCCAATATCAGTTTATTTTCTTCCTTTAAAAGAGAAATTGAAGGGACCACCATGGGTTGGGAGAATACTATATTCTTATGTCTATCAACTTGTTTTTCTTTTGGAGGTGAAAAGTTAATTACACAATTATATCTTGGTATTTTATAGGATAGCAATGGTGGAACCACAACTAACATGCTAGGTTGATGAGGGAGAATACCTAATTTATACTTAGGTTCTTCCACTAGTGTTAGTCTTGGGTAAACATCCATCAAAGTCACAATAGACCAAGGAACCTCAGGTTGAATACTAATAAGGGACAACTTGGCTATACAATTAGCTTCAAAAAATTTATATGATATGAAGAAATGTTCCTCACCAGGCTTAACAAGTTTAATAAGTTGATGGAAAAATAATCTAGCAAAAAAAATTCAATGAGAGGCCAAAGGATTAAACTGACTATGATAAATATCTGTATTTATTCGTCAAATGGGAATTTTATGCACTTATGGATAACCAATGGGACCATATTCATGGAGGATAGCCGTAGATAACCTAACTTCAAACAAAATTGGTTCACCATTATAATGATGGTAAATGAAACATCCAACTATTTTGGTCCAACTTTGACTACAAGAGTTTTCAAAACCTATCATGGGCAAAAAATAACCATCATGGGTTTTTAACCATGCTTTAGATTGTTCATAGTTATCTTTGTTAATTTCATGCACTAATAAGAATTCTTTATTGATCACATTCTCTAATAACACGAGATCAATGAGTATCCCCCTAGTGGGTTTATCATTAATTCGACTAGTAATATAGAGAGGGCCATCATATGTGTTTATGGATGTATCAATATGTGGAAAAGAAATGTTAGGTAACAAAGTGTTTCATACCTTATAACGTTAAACTTATATTGTGTTAACAATGTTGGATAAATCATTTTCATCTTCTTCATTATCACTACATTGTACAAACTTTGTTGAATGACTTGGTATTGTGTTTGTGAATATCTGAAAGTTTTTTAGGTGGAAAAATAGATTTATTTCCTTTATCATTAACATCAACCAACTAGATTTTATTAGATTCAATGATGTAGGGGCAACTTTCCCCATCAATTTTGATTTTATGATTTTGGTTTTTTGTTGGTATTTGATTCCTTATATCTTTGTGACATGTGGCCATTTTTTAGAAGGCATCAACATTCTTGAATCTTCCTTTCTCATTGTACTTGTATTGGTATGGAATCTATTATGGTTTTCCTTAGCTGGTTGTCAGAGTTAGAGCTCATATTTTTCTTACCTGCTATCACTAGAGTAGGGTCATGGGGTTTCTACCAAGGAGAAAAGGAGTGTCAGTAGTTTGGAAAAGAAAAAAGTGAGTGAAAGTGCATTTCAGATTGGGGAGAATAGAGGAAGAAGAGGTAGCAGAAAAGGGAGCAATGCTAAGAAAGATTGCCTAGTTGGGAAGATCCCAATTTGATTAAGTTGTAGAAAGAAAAATCAACATAGGGAGTAATCGGATTGGTGAATGAGGAAGTTGATTCCTTCAAGAATAATTTATCTTTGTAACCTAACCTTCCTTAGATCAATGCACATTTAATTTTTTATTTCACTAGTGTATAAAATTTTCTTTTTGTCACCTGGGTGTAAGGGATGAGTTTTTCCAATGTTCTTGCCACCTGGCCAAAGTTTTGACCTAACCGATTGACCAACATTCTATAGGTTGATATTGTTGTGTATTGTAGTCTTTTATAGTTTTAAGTGTTTCATTATTGTTTTTAACCTATCATGCTCCCATTCTCTTGGTATCAGAGCATATGTTGGTGTGTCGTAGAAAAATGGCCCCATGTCATTTTCATGGCCTTTTAGGTCTTGTTTCATGGTGTTTGTCTATTTTTCTTTGATTTTATGTCATAACATGGCTTGAACATGCATATTTAGGTACTAAAATTCAAATAACGATGTCTTGCGAAGGTTTTGTGAAGTGTTGTAAGACATTTCTACATTCTTCTAGACTTTATTCATTACAATTCACTTAAAAATTGCCTTTTCATCACTAATCAAGTCCTATTTTAAAGTGTTGTAAAGTATTGTACCAAGATTTCATGCTTTTCTAGGCATAACTTCACTATTTATACATTTCTTATGCTTTATTTGGCCCCTTTATGCCCTTATAAGGCTTAATCAAGTGCATTTTTGAATGTTATCCTGACAAACAACATTAAATACAAGATAATTCACAACACCTATTTTCAGGTCCTAGGTGGGACCCATTTTCCATGGGTGGTGAATGAGTCCCACTTGACTCCAAATTCAAATTTTTTAAAATTTCCTTTTGGGTTTTTTTCAAAAAATTTGATGTCGGCCTGTGATGAGGTATGAATGGGTAACTAAGGCACAAGATTGTATAAATAAGTGATTTTCACCTCATTTTACATCTCCTACAATCTCATTCATTCAAGCATTCATTCACACATCATCTCAAGTATTCAAGCTTCTTACAAGATATTTTGAAGCACTATTCAAGAAATTTGGAGCATCCAATGAGATTACTTTAGATTTGCATCATCAAGGGTTTGGCAAGTTGATAGAAATTGCATGTTATTAGTTTATCATTCTCTTTCGTTTCATTATTTTATTAATGGTTTGATTACCAAAGTGGGTTTGACTAGGGCAAACCCCTATTTGCTAACCCTCAACCATTTTCTAGAATCATCAAATCTTACCCAGGTGCACCATGTTTCATCCTATTTCTTTTTGTTCTGCATTATTTCATCATTTAGTTCATTGTTTGCATATCATAGTGTGTTTTTCAAACATAGCATAGAACTTGGTTTTGCATAGAAATTCGGTCATATAAGTCACTTGCATTTAGTTCATCTCATTTAACTTAGAAAAAATCACACATAACATTATTTGAATGAACCTTTGGCATTTTTGGGCCCTATCTCTCTCCTTTTAGGTGAAAACCCCTAGAAGAGCTAGAGAAGTACATAGGAACCAAAAATCAACAATTCATTTTGGTGAACCTACATTTTGAACACTTTTCATTTATGATTTCATTTTCATATTACATCCTAGATTACATTTTCATCAACATTCAATTAGGAATTTTTTTTTTTTTGTATTCTAGGACTTTTCATATTGCATTAGTGAAAACTTCATTTAGATTTCATTTTTGCATTGCATCTCATTGAAAAAACTAAAAATCTTAATTCTACATCCTTAATTGCATTCTGTAGAACATTAAACTCACATTCAACTTTATGAAAAACACAAAAAAAACATCATACTGGGAATCAATCGCCACCCTGGGTGAATCAGTCCCTCTGTAGTTTTCAAACAACATTTTTGGCATTTTCCTACATTACAGTTTCATGTTCTTGCATTCTATTTTCATTTACAAATTCTCTATTTTTAATCATTTATTGCATCTTAGTTTACTTACATCAAGGAATTTTCTTTTAATAAGTTTTGGAATTTGTTAAAATCATTGGTAGACATGTCCAATTGTGCCTTTGTTTGTGACCCTAATGACCTTGAACAACCTCATCCTCCTTCAACTCCTCATGATTTTCCTCGTGATATAGACATCATTGGAGAAGATGATGATAGCATGAAGAATTTTTACAATGACTACCTTGATAACCTTGAAGTGAATGCAACCTTTTATCCCTCCATGAAGTCACAAGATCTTCCTACTGTTGCACCTCCTGATCACTTTGCATATTTACATCCTAAAATCAATGAAGGACCTAAGGTTCCTCCCTCAAGTGGACCTAGTTCCTCTAACCAACCACACTCATAACCATTTTATGATCACAAAGTCAAAAACACTCTTGTAAACCTTCAAGAAAAATATGGTAAATGCTTCACTATCCTAAGTAAACAAGGTTGTGACACAAAACATGAACATGACATTCATCAACTTCTTGAAAAAAAACCAACCAAAGAAAACGCAATAGGACTAGGATATCAAGATCCTTCTCATCCTAATGAACCTCTTGAATCAAATATTGGAAGCTTCAGGATGATGATACAATGATCTTTGATGCTCCTCTTGACTTAAACATTCTCCTTCCATGTGAAAAACCATTATCTCCTAATGACAAGGATGTCAGGTCCCTATGGGTCCTCCTCCTCCAATTCATGAACAAGGAGAATCTAGCAAATTAAAATGACCTTACAAATTAAAGAAGCTCAAGTTTCCTACAAATCCTCCACATGAATGTGTAAGGATACTTCAAATACTTTTAAACAAAGGTCTTATACTTTTACCACCTATGAATAGATTAGTTATTCATCCTAAAGAGTCTAACATGCCATTTCGCAAATATCATCATATTCTTGGACATCGAACAAAAGAATGTCATACATTGAAGGACATACTAGATAAGTATCACTTCACTAATACCGATTGTTTCCCCGTCATACCTTAAAACAACTAAACCCTTTTATCATGCCATACTTGTAGAATTACCTATTCTCACTATTGCATGATCCTTTCCCATCACCCACCTTGGCTCATTATTTCCTTTACACTTTGTGGGGGGAAAGAAGTTGTTAGCCTTGTCCTTGTAATGAATTTTCATTTGTCTCTTAACTATGTTATTCCTTTTCTCCTTAACCATTTAAGATTGTGAAACCAATAACTTAGTTAATGGTTTACTTACATTTGCATTACTTGTTCCTTTTCATTTTTTCTTTCATGTGTGTATTGATTTCCCCCGTAATGTGTGTTTGATGTTTCCTTCTATTTGTATCTCTATTCTTCTATATGTCATGCATCCTTGTCTTTTTTGCTTTTTTTTGTGTTTTCCTTTTAGGGATGATGCAAAGTGTAGAGAAGCTCTATGTCTCTTCCATGTTGACCCACAAGGTCCTTGTCTTTTTTGATTTTTGTTTTGTGTTCTCATTTTTGGGACGACACAAGGAATTGAGACTACAATGTCTCCTTCATGTTGACCCAAAATATTTTTTACTTTTCTTTCACCTTTTCATTTCCCTTTCACTTTTTTTTTCCTTTTAGGGATGATGGAAAGCATTGAGACCACAATGTCTCTTCCATGTTGACCCAAAATAGACTTTTTTTTTCTTTTGTTTTCTTTCTCTTTGTGTCATTTTTCCAATTCTATGTGCTTTGGGTAATTATGATAGTTTCGAGCTCTTTCATAAAAACATTGCAGCAATGAACATATTGACCCCAAATCCATAGATCCCTTATGTGTTTGGTGTAATTTCTTTTCTAGGGGAAACTCCCTTTTATTTTTTCTTTCATTTTAATTGACATGACATAGCTTAACTTCAAAACATATGACTTGGCATAGGGATTTCCAAGTTGGCTCTCATGTCTTGTTTCCTTTTTGCATTTTCTTTCCTTTGCTACTTTACAATAATTTCTCACAGAACAATGTGTAGCAATTTCTTTAAAGTGGGGGGAATGCATTACCATAATTCATTTGTATTCTTGGTTCCTAGTGTAGCCTTGCCATTTATATGATGCATTCTTCACTTTGTGGATGGCATTGGGTGTCATTCATAAGTGTGATCTATCTTAGCATACTACATTCCTCTTGGTGACCTAATGTGACACACTACATCCCCTAAGCTGTGAATATACTATTATTTGATTGGTCCTCTCTTGGAGACATTATACACAATGTTCCCTAAGTGACCAACCTTGCATGAACTCATAAAGACTCCTTTGAACATCTTTTTCATTTTGCATTATAGTTTTTACATTTTTTACATTTTGCATTTTTGCCACCTTGCATAATGCAACTTGCATGATTGTGGTATCCTTTGTTTTGTGTTCATGAGTTCTAAGCATATAGAGCTTTACTTTTCTCATGGAGCACAAATTAGCATTTAATTTTTCCTTGTGGTACCTTGTTAAAGTTATCAGGAGGTAAGACTTTGATATGGTTGAGCGGGAAGCCCACCTAGCGGCATGATTTTTCCCCATAGCCACCTTTGTGCATACCAACTAGTGTATGTATCTTACCTTTTGGGCTTTCTCACCCCACAGATGACTAAAAGTTCCATGGCCCCAGAGTGAGTACATTTGGACCTTCTCACCTAGCGGATCGTTCTATGCTTTGTCAACCCAAAGTGAGTATACATTCTCTTTTAGCCTAGATCTGATTCACAACTAGTTGGATAGACGATCAAAGCTTCATCTAATTCTTCTCAACACTTGTGTGTTCTTTTGTTCTTATGCTTAGTTTTCTATGGGATCTTCATCCCGAGGGCTTGATCATCCCTCTTGATTTTTGTTATTTCATCTTGCTAACATAAGAGCATTTAAACCCTCCTCTCATTGTTCATGGATACTTTGGTGTGAGTTTGAAGAAAGTTAATCCTCTCACTAAAATGGGGGCTAAATGTGTCATAGAAAAATGGAACCTTGTCATTTTCATGACCTTTTAGGTCATGTTTCATGGTTTATGTCTATTTTTCTTTGATTTTATGTCACAACATGGCTAGAACATGCATATTTAGGTACTAAAATTCAAATAACGACGTCTTGTGAAGGTTTTGTGAAGTGTTGTAAGACATTTTTACATTATTCTAACTCTATTCATTATAATTCACCTAAAAATCACCATTTCATCACTAATCAAATCCTATTTTGAAGTGTTCTAAATTTCATGCTTTTCTAGGCATAACTTCACTATTTATACCTCTCTTAAGCTTTATTTGGCCCCTTTATGCTCTTATAAGGCTTAATTAAGTGTATTTTTGAAAGTTAGCCTGATAAATAAACATTAAATAGAAAATAATTGTTGTCACCTATTTTCAGGTCCTAGGTGGGACCCATTCGCCATGGGTGGTGAATAAGTCCCCCTTAACTCCAAATTCAAAAATTTTTAAAATTTCCTTTTAGGTTTTTATTCAAAAAAAAGTTTATGTCGACCTGTGATGAGGTATGAATGGGTAACTAAGGCACAAGATTATATAAATAAGTGATTTTCACCTCATTTTATATCTCCTACAATCTCATTCATTCAAGGTCGTTATGAGTGTGGAAGCCAAACAAAAAATAGAGGTTCCTACTTATTCTATGAGCTTAAATGGGGAAGAACTCGTCGACTGGATCAATGATTTGGAAAAATATTTTGAGTATGAAGGAGTTGCAAAAGAAACGAAAGTTAAGTTTACATGTACAAGGCTCAAAGGTCATGCTACAATATGTTGGGATTATGTACAATATGAAATACAATAGAATAAAAAGGAAAATATCATTTCTTAGGATTAAATGGTTGCCAAATTGAAGGTGAAGTTCCTTCAGGGAGACTACCAAATCAATCTTTTCAAGAAATTGTAGATGTTAGTAAAGAAATGTAAAAAAGAGTTCTATAAGTTGGTGATTCATCTAGGCCATAGTGAAGAGGATATGGAAAAGGTAGCAAGATACCTTAATGGCTTAAAATATAGTTTGTAGGATGAAATGAGTCTAGTGTCCCCTAGAACTCTTGAGGAAGCCTATCAATTTTCCATTAAGGAAAAAGAGAATCTTATGAGGAAGTAGAATCAACAAGGATGAGGTTGAAGATGAGGCTATGGAGAAAGAGGACATCAAAACCATCAAAATGGAGAGGCAAGTAGTTCAAGTGGTCAAGTCAATCAAGAAAGAGGAGACTATCAAAAAAAGGGAGGAAGAATGTTTGGTAGAGGTGGTTATTGAGGAAGAGGAAGAGGTTTTGATAGTAAATAATTCAAATGTAATTAGTATCCTAGTAATAAGATTTGGTAGTGTCCATAATTCTCAATAGAAGGTCACACAAGGCTAGAAATGAGCAATCATATCATGCAATAAGATCAAGAAAGTGTGGGATTACCTGCTCATCACAATGAGGAACTTGATATTAAAGAGTCTTTCCTGCTCAAGAGAGGATTATTGAAGCCACCAAAGGAGAGTAAAGAACAAAAAAAAAAGAGATTTATTCAATACAAAGTGCAATGCTAGAGGTAAGTGATGCAAATTGATTATAGACAATGGTAGTACTGATAATCTATTGGTTGTTGAAATGGTGGATAACCTAGGTCTTAAGAGAATTAAACATCCTACACCTTATAGAGTTTCTTGGCTACAAAAGGGGCATCAGTTGGTAGATGATAAAGATTTGGTTGAATTTCAAATAGGAAGCTATAAGAATAGTGTTGTGTGTGATATCATGTCTATGAATGTGTGCAATGTGCTACTTGGTAGACCTTAGAAATTTGACCAAAATTTCATACATGATGGAAGAAATGATACTTACACTTTTGAGAAGGATGGTCTGAAACATACCTTTATACCTTTGCAAGAACCAAAAGAGGATAGTCATAGAAGCAATAGTAAGGTGATGCTAATAAGAGGAAAAGAGTTTATAAATGGAAGGGGGAGAAAATAAGTTGCAACAACAAAAAAGGATGTGATCCTTTTTTTTCCTAAATGTTGCAAGGATGTAAATAGTGTTGACACAAATGAATGTGAAGTTGAGGTAGATATTGGGTTTTTGGAAGGACATGCATAAGTGAAATAAATTGCATTGTTAAGGGAAAGGGAGATATTAAAACAAGAGGACACCAAAATTGCAATAGACAAGCGAGAAGAAAATGTTGGGTTAGCAGTAGAGATTGGTCTTATGAAGGATACAAAAATTCAAGAAAGTTCAAAATAGAAGTGCCAAGATGAATACATGGGAAAGAATCTGCAAGGACGGAGTGTGGAGATAACAAAATAGAATGTGGAAGATGGTCTATCACTTCAAATTGAGGTCATTGAGAAAGAGTGGCTTGAACTAATAGGTGGGAAAAGCACTACAACAACCAATGGTGAGGTAATATTTAAGTTTTCAAACCCCTTGGATATAGTTGAAGATGCTTTTCATGACTATGTAATGATTGCAATGGAGAGGTATATGGAAGCCAAACAACATAGTGCAGCAGAGGAGAGAAAAAACATTTTAAACTCCATCAAGTTAGTTTCTTAAATTTTTCTCATACTAATGTTTGAGCTAATTATTGTTTGAGGGGAATGTGAAAATAATGAGAAAGGTGCAGAAATTTTAGGCTATATCTATAGAGTGGCTGGAAAATGTTGAAAATGATGAGATGGGGTGTGAAAATAAAAATTTTAATTTGAGGACAATAACTCAAGAGTTAATTCTCCCAATAGTTTGGAATAAGATGAAACCATCAAATGGAAAGAGATTGGAGTATTTTGAAAGAGTATTTCAATGTATGGTGGACATGGACCCAAAAATGACCATGAAGCTACAACATTCATCTCACTTTGTAATGGAGGAACTATTCCAACCATATGCTAGAAAAAAAGAAAAAATTACAATGGTTACAAATTATCATTTTTTAGCATAGGAGATATGCTACAAGTGCTTACAACATGAAAGGGTAGTCCTACTACCCAACTCACTTAGGGAGTCTGATGCATGGGCATCATTCTCCTTCAATTTTTATTTTGAAATTTTAGTTTTTTGGTTGGTTTTTGATTCCTTGTATCTCTATGACATGTGGCCATTTTGTGGTTGGCATCAAGATTCTTGAATCTTTCTTTCTCACTACTTATGTATGGTTATGGAAGTTACAACAGTTCTCCTTAGCTAGTCACCATAGTTAGAGCTCAGGTTTTTCTTACTTGTCACCACTAGAGTAGGGTCATGGGGCTTTTGCCAAGGAGAAAAGGAGTTTTGATGGTTTGAAAAAGAAGTCGAACTACTTTGGAAGAGACCGAAGTGAAAAGAAGTGTGTTTTTAGATTGGGGAGAACAAAGGAAGAATGAGTACCATACAAGGGAGCAATGCCAGGAAAGATTGATTGGTTGGGAAGATCCCAAATTGATTAAGTTGAAAAATGAAAACCCAATAGAGGGAGTAATTGAGATGATGAATGAGGAAGTCAATTCCTTCAGGAATCATTTTTCTTTGTAACTCAACCTTTCTTAGATCAATGCACATTTAATTTTTCATTTCACTATTGTTTGTAAAAAAAAAAATTATAACGCTTGGGTGTAAGGGGTGAGTTTTTCCAATGTTCCCATTGCATGCACACATGTTTAAACTAACTGAATGAATAACATTTTATATTTTTCTATTGTTGTTTATTGTAGTCTTCTATAGTTTTAAGTTTTCTATTGCTATATGTAAGCGGAAGAATGGGGAAAACGAGTTAAAAAATGCATCTACGCTTCTAAATAGGACATTGCATCTAAGATTTAAAGAATTTAAACTAATTTAAACTACAAATCTTTAGAAATCTATCCCATTGCTCTCTAACTCTAAAGATTTCTCTAATCTACTTAGCTCTCATATTTATAAGCTAATTAAACTATTGAAATGACACTTAGAGAATGAGAAATGAACTAATTATATTCCTATGTGGTTAAATATGCAAATTCTATTGTAATGGCAGCCATGACTGCAAATGCTGGATGTTTGATTGCTGCTTGATGGATGATGGATGAATGCTTGAATGCTTGATTTCTTGGATGCTTGGATGCTTTGGAAACCTACAGAGTAAGATTGCATAAGTTGGGATCCATTTCCTGTAGCCCAAGAGCTGTATTTATAGCTTTCACGGCAGCACAATTGCACAGGAATATAGGATGAGGGGCTGTGATTCCATCTAGAGAATCCAAAGGCATGGGATGAGAAGAAGGAGCTGATCATGGAGAATGGTTTCTCCCCATGAAAACACCAGGCAAGATAAGAGGGAAGGTGGGTGGAAGGTTGTTGAGAGAACTTCCTGCAAGTTTGTCCCTGAAGCTTTTCCCGTGAATGGCAGTGCCATTAATTAAATTTTGAAAAAATTAATTTTATTGGTGAGTGAATAGTGGTAAAATTTATGCATAAATTTAAATAATATTTAATTTATTTAAATTTAGTAAAACGAGGATTGAATAATTTAATAAATCAAACTATAGGGTTTGTTTATTAAATTCAAAAATGATAATTAAATAAAAGATTTTAGAATTATCTTTATTTAATTAAGAAGAAATGTGATGAGGTAATTAAATAACACAAATTATTTAAGTTGTGTATTTAATTTATGATAGAAAATATAAAAGAAGCAATAATGATAATAATTAAATAAAACAAAGTTTTTAATTTCGTTTATTTAATTAAAAGAGAAATAATATGGTGAAAATGATAATAATTAAATAAAACAAAGTTTTTAATTTTGTTTATTTAATTAGGAGAGAAAATAGAAGAATTAATAAATGAACTTAATATAAATAAATATTTATATTTATTCACTAAGTAGAAGAATTTAAGCTTAATTAATCAAATAAATCGTATTCAATTAATCAGATTCTCCAGACCATTTTTAGGTGTCTACACTATCTTTAACCGAGAAGGCCGCCATTCTCTTTGTACCAGAATGTATGTGGGTAAACGTGTTTCACCTTTTTTGGTATCAAAGCGTATGTTGGTAAACATGTTTCATCAATCAATGAGGTCTTGTACTTGGTGCTTAAGACACATCATTCAATATTGTGTCTAGGTGTACAATGATATTGACAAAATTATTTTATCTTAAAGTTTGGTGGTAAAGGTTTAGTTGTGTTAACAAGCCTAATTAGAGGGAGTTGAATCGTGATAGTATTTAATAACTACAATATTATCATATGGAGAGAGTTGTTCAATTGTGAAAATTTCCTATCTCTTTTCCTACATCGATAAGGAGCTATATTTGCACCAATGATGTGTGTTTCAATGTTATTAGTAGTTTGAGGAGTGTTTATCTTAATGAAATTTTTTATTTTTCATTTTAAATGACTGGTAATTGTTTTGAGGTACAAATCAAGATTGACCAATAAGATTCAATGAAGGTGTACCTTCCTATTGATTGATAGTTGATAATCATGAAGAGCCATACACAAGTGTGTAGATGATGGATACTTCATCAACAATATCTTGTCTCAAATGTTCGGTGGCAAGTTTCCTATAAACACTATGAATGGCAACATTGAGAAGCTTATACGAGATTTGTGAGTAAAGAAATTAGTATCCTCCTATAAATTCTATTACTTTCCCTTAGGTCCTTGTTTATAATGCACTAAGTCTATTAACGTCACTTGAGGACCAATATTTTTTTTGAAAATGTTGTAGAAAAGGGCTAACAATTTGCATAATGAGGTTATTGAGTTTTTTGACAATGAGAAATACTATTCCAAGGACATGTCTTTCAATGATCTAGGAAATATTTTTTATTGGAGTGCATCTTTGGAAATGAAGTCACTACACAATGTGGCAAAGGATGACACATGGTTGTTAGGAACTCCCTTACCCTTATTTTTTCAAATCGATGTATTTCAGTGTTTTGTGATATAGGTGTTTTGAGGATAAAAAATGATAATGAGTTACATAATCTAGGTATTGTGGATGTTTACCATTGTTTCAATTTTAATTTAAGGTTGATTTTTTTTTTTGAATTGATGTCATATTTGGCAAACGTTGATTTATTACTAGATCGTTGGGTGACATGTTTTGAGAGTTTGTTGAGTATGGTGAACTAGTATGAGTGACTGGAGGGTTATTTTGTTGCATGTTTATGATAGGTGATGAAAATGGTTGTGTTATGTGTGAAGTTACAAAACTATAAGGATTACCCCTAGGATTCATAAGATTGGAGTTAGGTGATTGCATATATTGTACTATTGGTGCTATGGTTGGAGGTGTAATTGTGGGAATAGAAGGAATTTTTATGGGAGAGGAAACATGTTTCCTATTGTGCCCCCAACACACACACCCCATTTAGAATGGGGACCCTCTCTTTCCTTCACCTTGTCGGGTTGTTTTTGGCTTGGCCTTGTTTTGTGTGCCCCTATTTTGGTGTTCAAAATGGTCAGTAAGATCTTAGTGGTGTCGTCTTAAATTAACCATGTTCTTTGCCCCTTCAAATTTCAAGGTCCTTTGTCTTGGTAGGTTCCCATTTGGTGTTTTCCTTAGTGTTTCATGCAGACATCCCTCAAGCCCTTCGGGTCCACCCTTGCAGGGTGCCCCTAGCAGATTTCCTTGCTACATTCATTGTGCCAAACGATAGAAGGACCCTACCCTTCTGTGGTCTGGGACCTTCCACTTTGATTGTTGTTCCCCCATGTTTCTAAAAATTAATTCTAAATTACCATCCTTGAGACCCATCAGGTCCACCTTGTTGGTTTTCCTCTATCAGGTTTTCGCTACTTCACTTCTATGTCAAAAGGGTCTTTCTCGGGAAGCTTCCCCTCCATCGAGTTCTGGGGTTATCTTCACTGCCTATTTTCCACCAAACTTTTGGATGACCTTCCCTTGATGACGTTCCACCTCCTAGGGCCTAATCACCCCATTGTTGCTCATACATTTTCATAACTTTTGAATGGCTTTCCTCAAATGGCATTTCACCCTCCAGAACCCAATGTCCTTATGGCCATTTTCAAAGTTTCCACCTACCAACCATCAGACCTGCCGTACCCACATTTTTGAGGAGCATTTAATTAAGGAATGACTATAAATAATTGAGTTTGAAAGGTCATTTTCACTTGTCAGTTTATCTAGAGTGAACCTGAGTCATCTTCCAATGCTACCATCATGCCCCAGTCATTCATTCACTGTCTTCAATTCATTGCTAATAGCTAGGTCATCCACCTTCGCTAGGATCTTGAGGTAATTTTACCGCCTGTTCCCCAAGTCATGTTTTTCCTTGATATTGGGTAAAATGATGAATTAAAATAAGAAATGACACATAAACTAGATAGAAAAGATCATCGTACCCAAAACCCATGTTCTAGAAACTTTAGAAAGTGTCAAAATCACCCCCGTAGGCGGCCGTAGAACCTCATCCTCCCAACACTATTCTTAAGCCAAAGCATTCATGCTCTGTGGGCTCGGGCCTTCCCATTTCCATCACCAATACTTGAGAACTGAAGACAACTTACATGTGGTGAAATGCTCTTTCAGGTTCGCCATCATGGAAGACCCCACCTTCCCACTGTTCAGACTTGGCGAAACCCATATCAAAAATTGGGTTCATCCCAGCTGTCCAGGTCTGCACCTATGAGAATTTGTCCCTAGGGCACTATTTGTATGCCGCCATTTTAAACAGAATTTTGAGCCCAACCATCCATCTTTCAGATCCTACTCATCCACTCACCACCTTCCATTGAATGTGAAACAACTTCATCTCAAATGCCCTCCCAGTCCCAGTTAAAGGAGCTTCGTCTATGAGCCGCTATGATGACATCGCCACTCCTCATGGCTTTCTAGTAGCAACCTTCCACCCTTTGGGTCTCGTTCATCCCATGGCTATGTGAATGAAATGATAAGGCTAAAAGTGCACCAATGTTCGATAGGTTATTCCCTTCGAAATTTTGTTGATGGGATTTTGTCCCATCTCAGTCATGGTGGAAAGGAGAATCGCCTTCATCTTCCTGGTCTCTGGAACCTGGCCTCTCAACCACTAAACTTCAAGTGAAAACAAAGAAAAAACTAAAGCTAGGCCCTTAGTCAGATCTGAGCCCTTGGATCTCCTCTAGTGGACTTTCACATGTTGTCTACCATTTCAAACAACAATCCTCTAACAACTTTCCACCTGAACACCAAGGTATGGTACCGACTGTCCTTTGGACTCACGAGTCCTACCAAGTAGAAGTCTGCCCTCAAAAGACTATCTCACTAGAGTAATTCCAAATAAAAAATCCAAATAGCCAAGCTCCTCCCTGACTCTAACCACCTAAAATATAATCTAAATGACTTCTAACTTGAGAAAAAACATCGACCCACATGCCAAAATGGCCTGTTCTCCTTAGTGGAACCAAAAAAGTGGCCAAATCCTAGGGCGATTAGAACCTTGCAGACCACCCTACCCTATTTTCCCTTTAAAATAGCTATCTGGCTAGGGAAATATGATCCCT
Source organism: Sequoia sempervirens (assembly GCA_007258455.2). NCBI lineage: Eukaryota > Viridiplantae > Streptophyta > Pinopsida > Cupressales > Cupressaceae > Sequoia > Sequoia sempervirens. The sequence goes on along the minus strand of VDFB02271358.1, from coordinate 143,869,530 downwards.
GGGGCCCGAACCATCCAAGGTCCCTCCTATGAACTACTAATATCAATCTGGGTCATATGTTAGATTTCTTAAATGTTGAGTTGTCTAATATAACTCTATTTGCCAGGATTTGAGTAGTGTTTATATGTTCATGTGCTTGAATATGCTCACCTCTCCTTTTCCTGTAGGATTTATGGAATCAGGTGCAAGACCTTTGGGGGTAGCCATGGAGAAGGAAAAGGGAAATAAAATAGGAAAACCACCCCATGGGATAGAAGATAAGGATTAGATGAAATACTAGTTCTAGGGGGAACCCCTAAAATCCAAGGTCACCACAGAGTGGAATGAGGTCATCGACACAAACATTGGACACATAGACATCATTGAATTCAAGAAAAGTTTCAAGATCAATTCTACAACAAAGAATGCAAGAAAAATTAGAGGCAGTGGAATAACTAAGGCTAAAGGGCTTCCCTCCTGCTCTTGTTGCCCCTAAACTAGTAATGGCTTGTAGGGAGGTATACCAGCCAGAGACCCAAACGATACTAGATAGAGATGGAAACATGTTAGCTGATATGTCCGCTAAAGAAATAACCAAAAACTTTCATATCCCTACCTTCGTGGAAATGGAAATACCAACCAAGGATGATGGCAAGACAACATGGGAGGAGGACCTACTCAAATTTAAGAAGCTCATAAATCAATTTGGCTCAAGGAGAAGAGGGGAAGTGCTCCTAACGTTCCCTAAGAACTGTTTTGAAGTGATTTTTATGAAGATTACCATGACTTGGTAATGTTGTTGAGTAGGGTAATGGGCCTTCCAACTGCAACCTATTTCAAAGAATGGATGGTCTACTTCGTAGAAGAGATCCTCTATGGAAAGGTCATGTTTTATTGGGAGAAGATAATCAGTGATTACTTCCATGAGTAGTTTATGGTTGTTAAGAAGACCTCCAAATTCTATATTACATCGTATTTGGTCTACTCATTGGTTGAATGAAGGCAATATGGAGGCTTGTTCACAGCTCCAGATGAAGAACTTGGTAGGGAGTTGAAGCTCTATGGAAAATACCCCCAATTGCATTACAAAATTTTTAGGAAGGATTACTATAGAGTCAATGAAGCTTTCATAGGTCATATCATTAGATTGCTTAGGGGTGACTTCAAGAGGCGAGTATCCCATAGTGCCAATGAATTTCTCAAATAGTTTTCCTTTCTATTTATCCAGTATCTAAAGTTCACATATATTTGTGCAGAAGGCTTCTTAAAAAGACCCTACAAGCTGCCCCAGTATCCTAATGACTGGATAATACTATTGGAGCTCTCTCGGTAGTTGTGGCATGCACATAACCTATTGAGCAGCAAACATAAGGTAGGGATTCCTTATGCCCTCTCCTTTGTCCAAGGGTTATATGAATTGCACACCTCTCTGTGAGTAGACAATTTAGAGAAGGAATTGGCTAAATACCATTTGAGACTTCGCACTACCCGACCACGAATGGATCCCTATGGCCATATCAAGAAGAATCTTGGGACTAAATATGCCCATCTACATAGCATTGAGGATTTTTGGGCTAATTTCAAAGATGACAATGAAGTACAGATGAGACATTATATGCAGATGACCACATACTTTGTAAAGAAGGTTAATCTATTCTTGGTTCTTGACCAAGTGGGAGAAGATGAAAGCATGGTCATGGATCCCTAGTATAATGTAGTTGCTAATCTATCACTACCATAGATTAATTGGGATGAGAAAGAGGTTGACTACCTCGACATTCTAACCAAGCCAGTTGAGGCTCGAATAAAACAGTGGACTAATGGGAAAGTTGCCCAATTGAAGAAACAAGTGGCCACTTTGACCTAAGAGGGGCTCAAAAAGAAGCCAAGTAGAACAGACAGTGGGATAGTTACTACCCCATCAAGAGAGACTTCAAAATCCCCTTTGGTTACCAAATCAAGGAAAAGAAAAGAAATTGATGACTAACAGCCTAATCCTAAGGTGTATGCTAGAAAGGTGTCGGAAGGTGAATCTTCCAAGAAACACAAAAGGTGAGCAGTTTCAAGGAGATCCCTATTACTCAAGAAAATCCACTCCATGAGGGAGAAGAGATGGAATCTAATCAACCAAAATCTCCACCAGCTGCATCCACTACCGTTACTCTTTTGCCTGCTTCCTAGGTGTTGGTTGCTACTTCCCTACCTGCAGTGGACATCTCAGTCCACCTTGCTTCCTCTCCACCTACAAGGCACATCATGATGATTGACTCTTCTTCCACCACCACCTCTCCACTCTCTTTTTCTTCCATGTCTCTGACCACATCTCTCTCATTAGCAACAACAATAATGCCAATGCCTACACTCTCAATTCCAAAGAATTTTTCTCAACATATGCAGAAGGTTCCTATGGAGCTTTCTGAAGTATTGATGAACCCATCTATTTAGGATTCCTTGACACAAATTCATGCTAGTATACCCACCTCCACTCCTCCAACTAAGCCATTAGAGATGAAGGCCGCAATGCAAATATCTAAGGAATTGGAGAAGCAAGAAAGGGAGGCCATAAAGTCATTGGAGGAAGAAGCGAATGACTAACATGAACAACCAAAGCACCAACACTTGCAAATTGATGAGGTATTCCATGAGGGTGAGGAAATAGAGTCCTCTGAGGGTGATGAAGAGGAAGAAGTTGGCACCAAATATATTCTAGAAACCTTTGATGCAGACCTAGAAGAAGAGTTAGCTCGACAGTTAAAGGATGTTGGAGAGGAAATGGAAAGACCACCTCCCGAAGAATAAAAAGAATCTAGTGATAAAATGGAAGAAGACACTAAAATTCCAACTAGAGGAGACTCTGATGAGGAAGAAGGAGAATACACAAGGATGGAGTAGGAAGCTCCTGATGATAAAGAGATTGAAGTCAGAAGGAATGAATAAGAAGGTGATCATGAATCACCCAAGAAAGAGTCTCAGATGCCTGAGTGGTAGGAAAAGAAATTAAAAAAGAAGACTCTGACTACAAGGGATCCAAGAGTGAAGTTAGAGGCCATCCTAGCCCTAGCTCAAATCAACACCAAAAAAGAGAAGAAGCCCAAAGTTAGATCCAAGCTGATAATGGAGGCTTCTGGATCTACGACCATGCAAGTAGCCACACTAGTGGTAGGAGAAGAAGGGATAAGTTACAACATCTCCACCATTGATTTGTTGACAACTTCTAGGGAGAAGACAATAGATCATCTCCAAGAGTCTGTTGCCATGGTGGTGCATTTGATATAGCAGGATAAGATCTCCAAGGAAGAACTTAAGGTATAGGTGGCTGATTTGATAGCCTGTATCTAGAAATGGTCATCTATGGAAGGGATTCCTACCACATCCTTGACGCCACCATAGTTGCTATCTAGGGAGAAAATAAAAAAAGTTGAGAAAAGAAATAACTAGACTAAGACTATAGAATATTTTTTTTGGCAAGTCTTGTATGTTGGAAACATGGGCATCAGTCATGCTGTCAAGACAACAAATAAATTCTAGGAAGTCCAGAAGTCCCTTGATGGCACACAAAAGTTCTACACTAACTTCCTAGGGATATATGAGTCCACCTATCCTAAGATTGAGGCCATCCTCAGGCTGCCTCACAAAACATGGGAAGAAGACCTTGCATTCACAGAGGATGATCACTAGCTAGTGGATATGTGGAAGTTCGAATTTGAACATAGAAAAGGGATATTGGAGAAAGTACTTTGCAAAGTGGAGCTAGACATTGATTGAGCCAAGGATGTTAGGTCCAACTATATTGAGTATCTGAAATTGATGATGGTCTACAATGTGTTAGCTATTGAGATTGATCCAATAAAGGTAAAGCCTTATTTCCATAAGATGGAAGATGGAATGTTAGGAGTGCTCGCCATGAATTTCATGAATTTTTCTGCTCGAGCATTTTTTCCAATCTAAACAAGTCATGGATAATACATCTAGGTGTGATGAATATTCAAGGGATACACTTACAGAACGATCTAAGCAATGGAACTACCAAGTGATCCAATCTAACATAATGGAGATCAAGAAACTTCGAGCGTTAATAAACAAATTCATAGAGTATGTTGCTTTGAATAAGCAAGAAGGAAACCCAATCATTGATGAAATTCTCCTTACAAAATAGTTGCAGCAAAGGAAATCAGCAAAAGACAAAATGCTACAATGTTGTCACAAGAGGATGAAATAGGGAAAAGACAAATAATGTATTTTAAATTGTAATATATTTGGGGGTAGGTGAAACCCTAGTTTTTAGTGAATCTTGGCCACACAATGAAAATCAATCTTATCCATTCATTTTTCTTTTTGAACACTATATAAATAGGGGGTCTCTTCTCATTTTCAAGAGAGAGTTCAGTTGTTGTAATGACATGTTGCAGAAATTTTAACAGAAGTTCATTAGCCTTTGGCAGACTCTTGAGTTTCTATTGCTTGTTTCATGATTCATCTCCCATAGTTAGTGGATTTAGTTAGATTTACCTTGTTTTTCTTCATGGTTTTAGATTACTTTGATAGATTTAGTAATATTGCTCAATGGTTGTGTAGATTTCTATCGTGTTGATTCCTTTCTTGTCCATACTTTTTGTTGTTTACTACTAGTAGATAGTTGTGTAAAGTTAGTCTAGGCATAAAATAAAAGTTTCTCCAAAATTTTATGTTTTGTTCATGCATGTTTATGGTGAATGAATGGTAGAACATTTGCAGTCCTTAGAAGCTTGCACAAGTTTCATGATACTCTGAGTTTTCTGGTTAAGTGAAATTATGTTTTAAGGAAGCTGTCCACAGTAGAACTCTGGACATGATCGCTATTTAATGCTAGTTTCAAATCCAAGAACTTATTATCTTCCCTGCCTTTTCCTTTTTTTAATAAGAATCCTATGCTAAGGTTCATTGCACATTGTAAAGCCAAATATTAAGATAAAACAAGAGGTCATGATTGTTGTTCGAACCTACAATAAACTGCAGTCTAACTTCCCATTTTAGGAACTCCATTTCAAGATTCATCTTGTATCCAGCCCACACAATGTAAGTTTTCCCTATGATTACTAGAAAAATCACATCAAACATCACCAAGAAATTCAATGCACATCATGCCCTGACACCCAAGAGACCTTAGGGTAGTGATTGGTAACTTACTTGAAAATTTCTACCTTTGAAGATAGGTAGTGCACCTATGCACTGCCTGTGTTGAGAAAGTTCTAAAACACCCATCAACAGAATTGGTGCTAGAAGGAGGACTGAGTTAAGCTAGATCGAATTGGATCATTCTCCCCTAAAATATTTCAAAGATTTCTAAGGTCAATGCCAAACAAAGGGGAATTTCAAGAGTTGCAACCCCCCATAAGAGCTAAGTGAACAAAGGGAGGGGATGCCGCCTCTTCCTCTCTTTCTATATCTTCCACATCCCTTCCACCTTCACCTTCCTCCACCTTTCATGCATCCTCCACCCAGCCACTCCAAACTTCCTTTAGGCCTCATCCTTCTCGTAGCTATGGAGTGGTCTCCACCTAGCCTTCCAAGTCCAAGGCATAGTCCCAACTGCCACTATCCCAGTGCAACCCCAAGTTACTGTTCAACAACAACAAGTACTGCCCCCACCTCCCCTCATGGCCTAGATGGCACAAAACCATTTTCCCTTGCACTTCAATGCTTACCATGACATTCCCAAGAATCCAAAGAGCTTTTGCATGAAGTTCAATCCTTGCGATCTATAAAGGATAGCAAAGGAACACATTAATATATTTGAAACAACAATCAAAGATATGCAGGTCAATCATAAGGATGTGGCATGTCAGCTCTATACATACTCATTGGGAGAAGAAGATTTTTATTGGTACATCAATCTTCCAAAGGGGTCCATTACTTCATGGGACCTTACGACAAATGCGTTCCTACAAAAATACAAAATTTTGATCATCCCTTTAGTGTTGTACTGACAATTTATGTCCATCCGTAGGGAATCAATGAGTCGATCTGTTACTTCAATGATTGTTTCCATCACACCTACATGAGGCTTCGAGCTCCATATGTGCCTAATGATGTCGCTTCCCTACCCATCTATTATTAAACATTAGACAATATTGTGTCGGCATTAGTTAAAAGAATGTACCCACCACTTACAAGGTTGGTGGATGCCTATTCAGAGGCGGTCATTGCTAGTACAGATTTAGGGAAGAAAATTTCTTGTCTACTACCCTCTTTAGGTCTAGTGGCTCATTTGATGTAGGTTCAAGGTCTCAACCAAGTTTTTTCTCATCAGACACCTCTTATGAACTTGGTGCCTCAGCTGCCCATAGTCCCACATCTAGGACAACTCATGAACTAGGCACCTCTCGTGCCTTCATATTTGCAGCCTCAATAATAACAGACCTACTCTTAGGCTCCCCAACATCAATAGGCATACTCTTAGCCACCTCAAGCACCATTATATGTATAGGGACTATAATTTCCTTCAACACAAAAAAATAAACTAGTTGCCCAACCTGTTTCCTTCAAAATCAAGTGTCACAGCCAAGCAACACTGAGAAGGACCGACTCGAGGATTTAACTGAAATGATCAAGAAAATTTCCACAGAGATGACACACCTAAGGAATCATAATAATCAATTTCAAGCCTCCCAACGCAGCCTCTAGGCTACCATCAATCAGGACAATAGAGATAATAGAGATAGTAGAGACAACTGCACAGCGGGTACCTCTTCAAGATAAAATTATGAAATGGTGAAAAATTCTAATTAGAATTTTGAAAGGAGACCCTCCCAGAGGTAGAATCGGACATGGAATATGAGACCCAACAATGGGGGTGTCCCCACTCCTCTTGATCAACCTTACAATAATGAGAAGATGACTAGTGGAGTGTACCTCGCCAAGGCTTCCTTATCCAAATGGTGTCAGATTCATAAGACAAGTAGACATTCTGAACTAGACTATCCTAAATTCTATAAAACCTTAGAAATATTTCAAATAGATGTCCATAATGCTTTTGATAGTGCAAGATGCAGAGATCTCATTCCATCTAAGCCTTACAACTCCTCTTGTCTTGTAGTCAACCAAGCACCATTCCTATGAAGCGATTGCAACAAGCCTGAGATTGAGACTACCGAGACCAAGAATGAAGAAGTGCAAGAGGTAAGTAGTGAAGAAACTTTGTCTCAACTTTTCACTTTTGTAGAAAATGGTCTAGTAGATGAGGAATAATTATATGTAGATGAGGCTCAAATGTTCCACAAGAGAGCAACTCCATACTATCTTAGGAATAGGTAGGTGGGTGGACCTTTCACTACTTCCATTCCACCCAAAAATTTCAGCACCCTGCCTAACCCAAATGTCAACAACAATCCTAGTTTTCCTCATGTGCCCACTTAATATCTCAACAAGGATAGGTCATTGAATCAGTCGCAAAGCCAACCACAAAATTAGCCTTAAGGTCAACCACAAAATTAGTCAGGCCAAATGAAATCCCAACCTACATTCTCTTCCATAGGCCACGCATTCGAATCTAAAATTGAACAAATTGGTGAGTATGTTGCAAAAGAGTTTTAAAAAGTTAAGATCAGCTTGTCCACCTTTGAGTTACTTAGGGTCCCAGTCATCAGACATGCCTTCTTTAGAGTCATTAATGGGACTCCTTCCTCTATGGTAACACAAGAAATATCAGCCAAAAGAGTCTTCTTCAAACATCCTCTAAGGGAACTAGTTATTTAGAAAATTCATGGGAAGAATGCAGATCCACCTCAAGTTCAATCGACGAGTAAGCAACATATCAAAGAATCAGATTAGAAAAATAGGAAAAACCCCAAGGACCAGTCATCTAGGTAGACCAATGATAGGAATGGCAATAAAAACAAAGCTGAAGTAGCTTAGATAGATACACTTATGGGCCTCTTCCAAGGAAATTTGGAAACACTACCTTTCCTCAACACCATCTAGATATTTAGAAAGAATTTACACAATTGCTTGATTGATTCTGGAGCATCAACCAATATCATGCCCTTAGTAGTATGTAAAGCTCTTGGGACTACCCCCACTCCCTTAAGGAGAAAGGTGACCCAACTAGACAAAACCAAGGTAAACATCATTGGAGAAATGAATTGGATCCCAATGCAGATTGTTGTAGACCCAAGAGTGCAACAAGTTATTGATATCCAGGTTGCAGATATCCCTGACACCTATGGAATTATCTTGGGATGAGACTTCACCCATGCATTGAATGGATATGCCTCAACATATTTTTCTCACATGTGGTTGTTGTGGAAGGGATTTCCAAATCAGATTCACATAGATCAAGAGCCACGTATGAAATTCATGATTACGGAGTATACCAACACCACCAATGAAGTGTTGTTCATTGAAACAAAATTGGGAAATTATTGTCCTTTTGCTTATCAAGAAGAAGTGGAGCCGCAAAAGGAAGAACTACCTACAGAAGTCTTCTTGGTGCAATGTAGTCCTCTAGCCAGCTTGGTCCATACACCTCAAAGCACATAAATGTTAGTGGAACCTAATGATGAAGAGCATTATGAAGATGGAAATCTAGGACTGCTAGATGGTTTCTGAGACTTTATGGAGAAATGCATACAATGTCAACTTAGCCTGGGTGCGAAAATGAACTTCTAAGATCTCTTACTCCCAAGCTGGTGTAGGTTACACAACGCTGCCCACTCTGACTTTGAATGTTGTTTGTGCCAAAAAGTAGTGGAACACATCAAAGGATTGATTACTCCTTAGAAGGAGAAGCCAACGGGGAAGCCTACCCCCAATCATACCGAACCAACACGTACTTCAGAGGTCACAGATAACAACTTGTAGCCTAAAGGTAATGAACGTATTCTTGGCTCAGGCATCAAAGAGCCTTCTAAATTCTAGACATTATGCTTTGATGGATCCAAGTCAAAGTAGGGATCCGGTGCTGGATTTGAACTCATTAGCCTTATGGGTAAGACCTATTTTGCTTCCTACAGACTTAAATTCTATTGTACCAATAATGTAGCAAAATATGAGGCTTTAGTGTATGGTCTTTTGATGGCCTTAAGGAAAAATGTCAAAATGCTACAAGTCTTTGGTGATTCTGAGTTGGTGGTGAAACAATTTAGAAAATTGTACTCATGGGCCATGATAGAAGGTTGGAAAACTATAGGCATAGGGTTTGGGATCTCTTAGAAGGTCTAGATGCATTTAATATATAGTTGATGCCTTGGCCCAAGCAACCAACACTTTACAACCCCTCTCATTGTTCGGACTCAAGAAGTTCACAATCGAGTGGACATCAACCCCATCTATGCCAGACAATGTCACTCACTTCTAGGTATTCAATGATGATAAGCATATCTTGGAATTCATCACAAGCTTTGATGTGTTTGCCACAAAAATTATTGATGAAGTTGATCCAAAAGGGGCTGAATTAGATACAAAAGGAGTTATCAACCTAAAAAAAAACACTATCGCCAGAGGTATGGTTCAACATGAGAAAATATTTGATTTGGATCATATTAGAGATTAGGATCAACAGACAAAGAGAGATGTGATAAGAAACCAACGTGACACTCACAACCTCGAGTCAACTGAGGAAGTCAAGAATAGTTTTATTGGCAAAGTGTTCATTGCAGAAGAAAAAAAGGGATTGTGGATGCTTTACAATAGTATCATGATGTGGTGGCATGCAGCTACGAAGATTTGAAAATTTATGACACCATCATAACACATACCATCCCTCTCAAGCCAGATGTGCGGCCATTCCGCCAAAGACATCACCCTATCAACACCTTATTAGAGCCCATCATTTAAAAGGAACTACAAAAATTACTTTCAGCATGGGTTATCTTTCCAGTTAGACATTCCACATGGGTAGCCAACCTAATTCTAGTTAGAAAAGAGAATGGAGAAATTAGATTGTGTGTAGACTTCCACAATCTGAATAGAGCTTCAAAGAAGGAAAATTATATGGTTACATCACTGGATGAAGTGCTAAAAATTGTTAATGGTTTACAAATGATGTCCTTCCTCAATGGGTACTATGGGTATAATCAAGTGATGGTGCAATACAAGGACCGCCATAAAACAACATTCACCACCAAATGGGGAACCTTCACTTATAAAAGAATTCCATTTGGGCTCATTAACACCAGCTTGACTTTTCAATGTGCCATGGACATAGCCTTCAAAGACTTGATTGGAAAGTGCATAATCATCTACATGGATGATTTAACTATGTTCTCTAATAATCAGAGTGATCATGTCTCTAAGTGTTCTCTAAGTATTTCAGAGGTGCCGAGAGTTTCCAAGGAGCTTTTCTTAAATCAAAGAAGTGCATCTTCAAGGTAACTAAAGGAAGATTGCTTGGGAACATCATTTTAGAGTGGAGAATATCCATAGACCCTAAATGCATCCAATCCCTACTGAAGATTGTGCTGCTAGGCAACAAGAAAGAACTCAAATCTTTCTTTGAAAATATTAAGTTCATGCAAAAGTTCATTACAGGCTTTGCTAAGATTGTCAAGCTACTCAATTCCGTGCTGAAACAAGATGCTAAGATCGAGTGGACTCCTAAAGCAAAGTAATCCTTTGAAGAGAATAAGAGATAAATTATTGAGGCACCTATCCTAGTCAGCCCAGACTATCTAAATCCCTTCTACATCTATTCATTTGCTTCAGATCACTCATGTTCTAACATCTTAACCTAGAAAGACAACAAAGAAAATGAGCGCCCAATTGCCTTTATGAGTGCTCCCTTGAAAGATGTCGAGCTAATATATTACAACATGGAAAAATAGTCATATGCCCTTATCAAAGGAGTGAGTAAATTTTGGCATTACATCTTACACAATAAAGTGTTTTCCATTGTTCCTAACCCAACAGTGAAGACATTGCTCATGTAAAATGAGTTGGGAGAACAAAGAGCAAAGTGGGTCACATTGCTATAGGAATAAAACATGGAAATTCAACCCATGAAGTTAGTAAGAGGGAAAGCTCTCACCTGAATGATAGTTGAGGCACCAGCTGATGCGGGACCTAAACTTATAGTGCAACATACTAGCTTGAGGATGTTTCTCCAGGGGAGTGGTATGATGGCATAGTCTATTATTTGTTGAACCACAAGTGTCCACCTCGCTTGCAGAGGGTTCAAAAGCTTTCCCTCAGACTAAAAAGAAACAACTATATGCTGCAAGGGTCCATTTTATATAAAAGGAATCACGAAGGTGTCTATCTAAGATGCCTTGGAAAAGAAGAAGCTCACTAGGTCTTGAAGGAATTTCACGACAAGTATGGCACTGATCATGGATCTAGTCCTTCAACTACTCATCAGATCTTGCGAGTAGGTTACTACAGGCCGACAGTCTTCAAGGATGCTCATAACCATGTTTGTGCATGCCGTGCATCTACCAGACTACCACAACCAGAGAGAAAAATGTTGTCCCATTGCAACCAGTTGTGGAGGTGAGACCATATGCACAATGGGGTCTTGACTTCATTAGTCCGGTAAGCCCACTATCATCTACAAGACATAGGTACATTATAATGGCTTCTGATTATTGTACTAGATGGAAAAAAGCCATTACTTGTAGGCAATGTACAACAAAGGTAGTTACAAATTTCCTTAAAAGTTTAATATTAAATTGTTTTGGTTGCCCTTATGCATTGATCTGTGATAATGGCTCTACATTTTCCTCACTTAAGTTTTCCATTTGGTTCTTTGATTATGGGATAGCCCTCAAATTCTGATCCAACTACTACCCTCAGGGAAATGGAATAGCAGAATCCACAAACAAGAATTTGATCACCATGATTAAGAAAATACTCAATAGGAATCCCAAGAATTGGCATACCTAGCTCCATTTCACCCTTTGGGTAGACTGCACATGTCACAAGGCTAACCTTGGTGATTCCCCATTCCATCTTGTTCATGGCCTAGAGCCAATATTCCCTATCCACTTGAAGATTCCCACCCTCCAATTTATCAATGAATTTTATGAAGAGGGGGATCGTAGAGAAGCTCGCTTAGCTGAGCTACTACATTTAGAAGGAGTACATGACCCTGCAATAGAAATTTTTTCCAAACATCAAGGCATAGTCAAAAGATGGTTCGACTATAGAGCCAAAATCAAGGCCTTCTAAATCGCTGATATAGTCCTATGTTGGGAAAAGGCCCATGAGAAGAAAGGGGGACATAACAAATTTGACAAGCTTTGGCTTGAAACCTTTCAAATAGATGAAATCGTGGGGGACAATGCTTCTGCTTAAAGACTCTAATTGGTGAGGATGTCTTGTTGCTCTTCAATGGGAAACACTTGAAGTATTACTTCCAAGCTTTAATTCTCTTGAGCTCTCCTTTTGTAAATACTTGTATATAGGTTAGTTTATGTTGCTTTTGGTTTTCCTTCGCTTTGCTGCTTTGCATTGCTTTGCCTTGTTTTTTCTCATTCCCGACTGTTTTGATTTGGTGAGGGTGTTCTTTGTTTCTACTACGGTGGTTGTGCTTGTTCAATGAATGGTTCACTTTGCTACCCGCTCTTAGTATTATTTAGCTAAATATTCACTCTCAACCATTGGTCTCTAGTCACTACTATGGAACAACTTTCTCATTTGAATTATGCCTTATAACTTGACCCTTGGTTGAATCTTCATTTTACATTCATCTCAAATCCTACACAAAATGCATATTAATTATTTCTAAAGGGTTGTACAGTAGCGGTCATGATGACTTAGTGAGCAAAAAATCTTAAGTCCGCTCTAGTGACCACTGTGGTTCCCAAACTCATAGTAGGCTTCAATGCTTGCACAGTTGAGCAAAAGAAGAAAGTATTAAAAGAAATATCAAAAGAAAGAAAGAAATAGAAATCCTAAAATCAGGAAACCGTATGGGTGTGTGGATAACTCTACAAGGGATATGGACACCTGGCTAGCAATAGAGCAATATCCATGGGGTCACAATGACAAGGCAATGTCTAGGTTACTTTTGGTGTTAGATAATTCATGTAGCTCACTCAGTTTGATTGGTTGTTTCTTCTCATAGTTTCTAAGGAGAGGAAATGAATTCACGAAGCACACACTTCTAAGACATTTCATGGGTTGATTTAGCTAAAGATCCCACTCTCCTAGTTCAATTTTGTAAGTTGGCCCCTAGTTTGTGAAACCAGAGATTTTGGGTTCTGAATGAGTATTTATCCTTAGAATGCTTAGGAGTGTTCCCCAAAAAAGTCTCCATTTTTTGTGCCCTTGGCACACACGCCCCATTCAAAATGAGGACCCTCTCTTTCCTTCACTTTTTTGGGTCATTTTTGGCTTTGCCTCATTTTCTTTTCCCCCATTTTGGTGTTGAAAATGGTCAATAAGCTCTTAGTACTGTCATCTTAAATTGACCATGTTCTTTTCCCCCTCAAATTTCAAGGTCCTTTGTCTTGGCGGGTTCCCATTTGGTGTTTTCCTTAGTGTTTCATGTTGGCATCCCTCAAGCTCTGTGGGTCCACCCACATGGGCTGCCCCTAGCGGATTTCCTTATTGCATTCACCATGTCGAACAACCGAAGGACCCCATCCTTTCATGGTCTAGGACCCACCACTTCGATTGTCATTCCCCCATTTTCCAATGATTAAGTCTAAACGACCATCCTTGAGACCCATCAGGTCCACCCTATCAGGTTTCCTCTATCAGGTTTCCAATGCTTCACTACCATGTCATAAGGGCCTTTCTTAGGAAGCTTTGGGCCCTCCATTGGGTTTCAGGGTTATTCTCACCACCTATTTTCCACAAAACTTCTCGATGGCCTTCCTTTTATGGTGTTCCTCCTAGTGGGGCCCGATCTCCCTAGCGCCCCCTGTTCATTTGCTGAACTTTCAAAAAACTTTCCCTAGATGGTGTTTCACCCACTAAAACTCGATGTCCCTGTGGCCATTTTTGAATTTTCCACCTATGAACCATCGACCCTGCCATACTTGCATTTATGAGGTGCATTTAATGAAGGAATGACTATAAATAGTTGAGTCTGAAAGGTCATTTTCACTTGTCAGTTTATCCAACGTGAGCCTAAGTCAACTTCCAAGGCCCCCATCGTGCCCCAGTCATTCTTTCGTTGTCTTCAATTCATTATTGCTAGCTAAGTCATCCACCTTCATTGGGATCTTGAGGTAAGTTTTCCGCTCATGCCCTAAGTCACTTTTTTCCTTGATTTTGGTTAAAATGATGAATTGAAAGAAGAAAGGACACACAAACTAGATAGAAAAGATCACCGTGCCAAAAACCCATGTTCTAGAAACTTGAGAAAGTGTCCAAATCACCCCCGTAGGTGGCCTCAGAGCCTCATCCTCTCGGCACCATTCTTTGGCCAAAACATTCATGCTTTGTGGGCTCATAACTTCCCATTTCCATTGCCAATACTTGAAAACTGAAGACAACTTACATGCGGCGAAACACTCTTTTGGGTCTGCCATTATGGAATGCCCCCACCTTCTCACTATTTAGACTTGGCAAAAATCATATAAAAAATTGGGTCCATCCTAACTGTCTAGGTCTACGACCATGGGACTCCATCCTCAGGGCGTTGTTTGCAAGCCATTGTTTTAAAAGACATTTTATGCCTAGCCATCCGTGTTTCAGGCCCCACTCATTCGTTCACTGCTTGGTATTAAATGTGAAATGACTGCATCTCAAACACTCTACGGGTCCCAATTTGTGAACCTCTATTCGCAGGCCGCCATGATGACATCGCCACTCCTCACAGCTTTCTGGTAGCAACCTTTCACCCTTTGGGTCCCATTCATCCCATAGCTGTGCGAATGAAATGATAAGGCCACAAGTGCACCAACCTTGAATGGGTTATTCCCTACAGACCTCTGTCAATGGGATTTTGTCTTGTCTCATCCATGGTGAAATGGAGAATTTCCTTCATCTTCCTAGTCTCTGGAACCTGACTTCCTGATTATCAATGAACTTCAAGTGAAAACAAAGAAAACACTAAAGCTAGGCCCTTAGAGCCCTCATATTTCCTCCAGCAGACTTTTGCATGTTGTCCACCATTTCAAATGGCAATCCTCTAATGGGTTTCCACTCGAATGCCAAGGTATGATGCCGACCATCCTCTGGACTCAAGGGTCCCACCCAGTAGAACTCTGCCCTTAGAACACTATCTCACCAGAGCCATTCCAAATAAAAAATCTAGATGACCAAGCTCCTCCCTCACTCTGACCACCTAAAATATAATCTAAATGACCTCTAACTTGAGAACAAACATCGACCCACATGCCAAAATTGCATGTTCTCCTTAGTGCACCCCACAAAGTGGCCAAATCCTAGGGTGGGTAGAACCTTGGAGACTACCCTACCATGTTTTCCCTTCAAAATAGCCATCCAGCCAGGGAAGTCCGGCCCATGGGGCCTAAACCATCCAAGCTACCTCATGTGAACTGCTAATATCAATCTGGGTCATATGTTAGATTTCTTAAATGTTAAACTATACAATCTAACTCTATTTACAGGGATTTGACTAACGTTTTTTTGTTCACGTGCTTGAATATGATCACCTCTCCTTTGCCCACAATATTTATGTTATCAACTATAGGACCTTCAAGGGCAGTTGCAGAGAAGGAAAATGGAAAGAAAATAGGCAAAGCACCTTGTGGGAAAGAAGATAAGGATCAAATGAAATACCAGTTCTAGGGGGAACCCCTAGAATCCAAGGTCACCATGGAGTGAAAGGAGGTCACCAACAAAAACATTGGACACATAGACATCAAAAAATTCAAGCAAAGAGTCAGGATCAACCCTACAATGGAGAATGCAAGAAAAATTAGAGGCAGTGGAATAGTTAAGGCTGCAAGCCTCCCTCCCACTCTTGTCACCCCTGAACTAGTAATGGCTTATACGGAGGCATACCAACTAGAGACCTGAATGATGGTGGACAAAGATGGAAACATGTTAGTTGATATGTCCACTAAAGCAATAACCAAAACCTTTCATATCCCTACCTTCGGGGAAATGGAAATACCAATCAAGGATGATGGTAAGGAAATGTGGGAGGAGGACCCACTCAAATGTAAGAAGCTCATTAATTAGTTTTGACTCAAGGAGAAGAGGGGAAGTGCTGCTAAGGTTCCCCAAGAACTATTTTGAAGTGATTTTTATGAAGATTACCATGATTTGGTAATATTTCCGAGTAGGGTAATGGGCCTTCCAACTGCTACCTATTTCAAAGAATGGATGGTCTACTTCGTAGAAGAGATCCTTTGAGGCAAGGTCATGTTCTATTGGGAGGAGATAATCAGTGATTACTTCCATGAGTAGTTTATGGTTGTTAAGAAGACCTCCAAATTCTTTATGACATCCTATTTGGTGTACTTGTTGGATGAACGGAGACAATACGGAGGCTTGTTCAGAACCTAGTAGGGAGTTGAAGGTCTATGAAAAATACCCCCGATTACAATACAAAAATTTCAAGAAGGATTAATGCAAGGTCAATGACACTTTCATAGGTCATATCATCAGATTGCTTAGGGTTTACTTTGAGAGGCGAGTCTCCCATAGCGTCAATTCCTTTCTAAAACATTTTTCCTTTCTATTTATCTAGTATCTGAAGTTCACATATATTCATGCAGAAGGATTCTTAGAAAGACTCTACAATTTGCCCCAATATCCTAATGACTAGATAATACTATTGGAGCTCTCTCAATAGCTATGGCACATGCATAACCTCTTGAGAAACAAACATAAGGTAGGGTTTCCTTATCCCCTCTCCTTTGGCCAAGGGTTATATGAATTGCACACCTCTCAATGTGCCAACAATTCAAAGAAGGAATTAGCCGAATACCATTTGAGAGTCCACACTGCCCATCCATGAATGGATCCCTATGGTCATATCAAGAAGAATCTTGTGCCTGAATATGCCCATCTACATAGCGTTGAAGATTTTTTTTCTAATTGCAAAGATGACAATGAAATGCAAATGATACATTATATGCAGATGACCACATACTTTGTAGAGAAGGTCAATTTGTTCTTAGTGCCTGACCAAGTGGAAGAAGATGAAAGCATGGTCATGGATACCCAATATAATGAAATTACTAATTTTCCACTACCACTGATTGATTAGGACAAGCAAGAGGTCAATGACCTCGACATTCTAACCAAGCCCATTAAGGCTCGAACAAAAGAGTGGATTGATGGGCAAGTTGCCTGATTGAAGCAACAAGGGGTCACTTTGACCTATGAGGGGCTCAAAAATGAGCCAAGTAGAATAGATAGCAAGACAATTGCTTCCCCATTAGGAGAGACTTTGAAATCCCCTTTGGTTACCAGATCAAGGAAAAGAAAAGAAACTGATGAGGAGCATCCTAATCCTATGGTGTATGCTAGAAATGCCTCAGAAGATGAATCTTCCAAGAAACACAAAAGATCAGGCAGTTTCACAGAGATCCCTGTTATTCAAGAAAATCCACTCCATTAGGGAGAAGAGATGAAGGATGAGCAACCAAAATACCCACCAACCACCTCCACTATTGCTACTCCTCCACCTACTTCCTAGGCATTGGTTGCTATTTCCCCACTTGTAGTGGACATCTCAGTCCACCTTGCTTCTTATCCACCTACTAGGTAGGTCATGATGATTAAATCTTCTTCCACCACCACCTCTTCACTCTCTTCTGCTTCCATGTCTCTAACCACATATCTCTCATTAGCAACAACAACAATTCCAATGCCTACACTCTCACTTCCAAAGGTATTTTCTCGGCATATGTAGAAGGTTCCTATAGAGCTTTCTGAAGTATTGATGAACCCATCTATTCAGGCTACCTTGGTGCAGATTCTTGCCAATATCCCCACCTCTACTCCTCCAACTAAGCCACTAGATATGAAGGCCACAAAGAAAATATCTAAGGAATTGGAGAAGCAAGAAAGGGAGGCCACAAAGGCATTGGAGAAAGAAGCAGATGACTACCATGAACACCCAAAGCACCAACACTTGCAAATTGATGAGGTAGTCCGTGAGGGAGAGGAAATAGATTCCTCTAAGGGTGATGAAGAAGAAGATGCTGACACCAAATATATTGTAGAAACCTTCAATGTGGACCTAGAAGAAGTGTTAGCTTGGCAATTAAAGGATGGTGGAGAGGAAATTGAAAGACCACCTCTCGAAGAAGAAAAAGAGTCCAGCGATAAAATGGAAGAAGACACTGAACTTTCAACTAGAGAATAGGAAGAAGGCTCTAGGCCAGATGAAGAAATGCCCCTCTTATCAGAACAAGAAAAGAATGAGAAAGATGTGTCACCTCAGCATGAGGAAAAGGAAAGTATAGAAGAATATAAGCCCAAAGAGGAAGCTAAGACTAGAAAAAGCCCAAAGGAATGCATTTCCACCAAGTCCCCCATCAAACACACAGTGTTCATTTGAGACACTGATGAGGAAGAAGGAGAAGAAAGAAGGACGGAGCAGAAAGCTCCTAGTGATAAAGAGATTGAAGTCAAAAGGGATGAAGAAGAAGGTGATTGTGAATCACCCTTAAAGAAAGAGTCTCAGATGCCTGAGTGGCTATAAAAGCAATTAGAAAAGAATACTTTGACTCCCAAGGATCCAAGAGCAAGGTTAGAGGCCATCCTAGCCCGAGCTCAGATTAACACCAAAAAAGAGAAGAAGCCCAAAGTTAGATCCAAGCTGACAATGGATGCTTTTGGATCTAGGACCATGTAGGTAGCCATGCCGGTGGTGGGAGAAGAAGGGATAAGTTACAACATCTCCACCATTGACTTGGGAACAACTTCTAGGAAGCAAAAAATAGATCATCTCCAAGAGTCTTTTGCCACAGTGGTGCATTTGATACACCAGGATAAGATCTCCAAGGAAGAACTTAAGGCACATGTGGTTGATTTATAAACATATATCCAACAATGGTCATCTATGGAAGGGCTTCCTACAACATCCTTGGCACCACCACAACTACTATCCAAGGAGAAAATTGAAAAACTTGAGAAAAAAAAAAGAACTAGACTAACACTATAGAAGATTGGTTCCAACAAGTCCTATATGCTAGAAACATGGGCATCAGTCGTGCTGTCAAGACAAAAAATAAATTCTTGTAAGTCCAGAATTCTCTTGAGGGCATGCGGAAGTTCTGCACTGACTTCCCAGGGATATATGAGTCCATCTATCCTAAGATTGAGGCCATCCTCAGGCTACCTTACAAAACATGGGAAGAAGATCTTGCATTCATGGAGGATGATCACTGGCTAGTGGATATGTGGAAGTTGGAATTTGAACATAGAAAAGGGGTATTGGAGCAAGTACTTTGCGAAGTGGATCCAAACATTGATTGGGCCAAGGACGTTAGGGCCAACTATATTAAGTATCTAAAATTGATGATGGGCTATGATGTGCTAGCTGTTGAGATCGATCCGGGAAAGGTAAAGCCTTATTTCCATAAGAAGATGGAAGATGGAATGTCAGGATATCTCACCATGGATTTCATGAATTTTTCTACTCATTCCTTCGCCCAATCTAAACCAGTCAAGGATAATACAACTAAGTGTGATGAATATTGGGATACACTTACAGAACAATCCAAGCAATGGACCTACCAAGTGCTCCAATCTAATATAATGGAGATCAAGAAACTTGGGGCATTAATCAACAAATTCATAGAGTATGTTGCTTTGAAGAAGTAGGAAGGAAACTGAATCATTGATGAAAATATCCTTACAGAATAGCTACAGTGCAAAGGAAATCAACAAAAGAAAAAATGCTATAGTGTTGTCACAAGAGGACAAAATAGGGAAAAGACAAATAATGTATTTTAAATTGTAATATATTTGGGGGTAGGTGAAACCCTAGTTTGTAATGAATCTTGGCCACACAATGCAAATCAATCTTGGACATTCATTTTTATTTTTGAACACTATAAATAGGTGGTCTCCTCTCATTTTTAGGAGAGAGTTGAGTTGTTGTAATGACACGCTTCATAAATTTTAATAAAAGTTCATTGGCCTTTGGTGGACTCTTGAGTTTCTATTTCTTTTTTCATGATTCATCTCCCATAGTTAGTGGATTTAGTTAGATTTAATTTTCTATTCTTCATGGTTTTAGATTACTTTGATAGATTTAGTAATATTGTTCAATGATTATGTATATTTCTATTGTGTTCATGCCTTTCTTGTCCATAATTTTTGTTTACTGCTGGTAGATAGCTGTGTAAAGTTAGTCTGGGCATAAACTAAAAGCTTCTCCAAAATTTTATCTTTTTTTTATGCATGTTTATGGTGAATGAATTGTAGAACATTTACAGTCCTTAGAAGGTTGCACAAGTTTCATGATACTGTGAGTTTTTCGGTTAAGTGAAATTATGTTTTAAGGAAGTTGTCCATAGTAGAGCCCTCCATGATCACTGTTCATTGCTAGTTTCAGATTGAGGAACTTCTTCTCTTCCCTACCCTTTCCTTTTTTTTAATAAGAATCCTATGCCAAGGTTCATTGCACATTGTAAAGCCAAATATTAAGATAATATGGGAGTTCATGATTGTTGTTCAAACTTGCAGCAAACTACAATCTAACTTCCCATTTTAGGAACTCCATTTCAAGATTCATCTCGTATCCATCCCACACAACATAAGTCTTCCCTATGATTACTAGAAAAATTACATCAAACATCAATTGAGAAATTCCATGCATGTTATGACCTGACACTCGAGAGACCTTGGTGTAGCGATTGGTAACTTGCTTGTGAATTTCTACCTTTGAAGAGAGGTAGTGTGCCTATGCACTGCTTGTGTTGAGAAAGTGCTAAAAAACCCATCAACATTTCCCTATTTGGTTTTGAGCATTGGTAAATGCTTGAGAATGAATATATACCATAGGTATGTTAGCATTTACTATGTTAGCTAGACCAATGATAACTTTGAGAAAACCCCCTCAAAAATCTAGATATAAAATCCTACCAAATATTTCATTTTTTAGGAAAAAATATTAATTTCTATTGGTGAATCTTTCCTTTTTTCAAAAAAATATTAATTATGATGGAAAATCAATCCAATGTAAACAAATAATTCTTATCGAAAAGTAGGGGCCAAAGGGTGGAAATTATTGATGGGTTTAAAGGGTAGACTATAATATTTACTTTCTTCCATTGATTTAAAATATAGTCTAACGACCCTTATTATATTCTACAAGGTAAAATTTACTCATAATATGTAATTCTCATGGAGCCCAAACTCTCTTTTGGATCATTGATCTAACAAACCTCATTTTATTTTGCAAGGTAAAAAGTGCCCACAATCTGTAATGCTCATGAGGCCTGAAATTTTGGGCCCCATGAGAATTATATATCATGGGTATATTTTACAACAAAGGCCATTATATTATATTTGAAATCAATGGTGGAAACTAATTATTGGAAATATGGCCCTAAAGAAACTAATAATTATGATGTACTATTGGTGAATTAATATAGATTTCTACTATAATTTATAAACTCTAGGTAAATCTAATATAATCATGTATCGAATATTATGGTGAACTTTTGAGTTAATTTTAAAAAAAAAAATCTTTGGTGATTTAAATAAGACTATAATAAAAGTGTATAAAAAATATGGCAATTCAAGTCACATTATAGCTTGAACTATTAGCCAATTTTTTATTCCCAAATTTCAACTATTAGCCAATTGGTGAATATTAAGCACTAAAAGAACCACTAAGCTAGACTATGCGATATTTCTATTCCTTGGGAATCATTTATTAACTTCTGAAGGTTGTCCATAATAGGTGATGCCTCTCTAGCTAAAGGTTTAGTACTTAGGTAGTCTTAAAGACATTCAAAATCCTTATCCAATTATTTGAGTGTTTTTTTAGGACCATGAGCAATAGTAGCCTCCAAGTCCACATGAATGTTAGCCTATGAGGAAGTCATAGGTAATTTAGGATGAGGGATGGAATCCAAAATGGATTGGTAGAGGTAGTACTTTGTGTGAAAGAGTTATAGGACTCGAGCTCCACAACAATTGTGATTGTAATGTGAGTGGTCATAATTCTGCAACTATGTCTCACATGGGTATTAGTGGTAGGACATTAGGTCATGCAGCTCATATGAGATTCAAAATGCTTAAGTAGTCCTACTATGAAAGGAAAGTACAACACAATCACAACTAAAAAAGTTGCAAAAATAAAAACTAGAACCACAGGGATCATAAAAATAAAAATGTGGTCCTAATCTGAGTCAAAATTGACTAGACAAGGGAACTGGACACCATCGACTAGTGGGTTAAGTTTACTAATTTTAATATCTAAATATTTTCTATAGTAATTGAGTGTCCTAATGTATAACTTTTTAGGTTTGAGAACAAGCGAATTTCTAGAAATGTAAAAAAAAATGATTTTGCTATGTGTAACACAATTATGGATGCAATTTATAGAAATTTCAAGCAATAAATGTAGTTTAAAATGTAATTTTTAGATTGTACAGCACAATAATTGACTGATTCTAATTTTAAAAAATATGGTAATAAAAATCTTTTTATCTTTCTGAAACAATAACAGTGCAATTGTTCACTTTTTCCACTATATGCATATGTCTAAATGATAATTTAAAACACTTTCAAATTTAATTTTAGATTTCACTATGACCTAATGCATATTTCTGAATGTAACTAAGAGCTAGATCTATTTTGAAATGACTAAAATTATCCCTTTTTATCCTTTGAATGAAATATATGTTATGCAAATTTTGAATTTTTCAATCTTTTTAAATGAAATTATGTATGCATAAATGATGAATTCAAACAACCTAAGATTATACTGAGATTTTCAAATTATATGCTTTAGATTTCAAAATATTTAAAGCATAGGAACAATTATGTTCACCAGAATGTGTGATTGGAAAAGGGGATCTAGATCCTAAATCCACTTCTTCTAATTTAGAAAGGATTAAAAATTATCTCAATACCCACTTGGCTACAAACCTCAATGGAAGAGTTACAATGGTGGATCAAGGTTTCCTTGTCAATTTTTTGTGTGGATGATGTTTATATGATTAATTGACTATTAATTGACTAAATTTTATCATGCAATGATGTTCCAAGGTCATTTATAAAAATTCAATAAATTGTTGAGATTTTTGAGAAACAAACAATAGGAAGACATAAAAAGATTCCAAAAAAGTAGAGGGAAGAAAAGAAGAACCTAGCATATGAATTTGGGCCTCAAAAAACTGGTCAAGAGTGTTGGTTCCCCTAGGGTAGGTAACAACTACTCAAGATCTAATTTTAGTCTTCTATTTCTCTTAATCTACAAGTTCTTCTCATTAGGGATCACTTTTAGAACTTCATTTGTCATGGACAAAATTCGCTTTCCATGATTTGACAACCTATATGGCTTGAATACATGAATGAGTAATTAGTCTTCAATATTCCTCCAATTTGATTTAGATATGAGAACCTACAAACATGATAGAAGGGAAGGGTTGTGTCATATAGGGGCTTACCTAAGTCAAACCTCTTTTTGGTATTTCTATCACCACAATGGCTATGGTTATGTAAAATGATAGCTTACCCTTGATTGGGATGACACTAAAGGATAAACAAGCGGTAAATTAATAAATTTTTGCAACTCACCACTTAGATCTACATTCCTTGATGGATTGAATTGATGTACTCATCACCTTCAAGGAGAAATTGTTTCTTGACTTGAAGTCCTACAAGTGTAAGTACTCACAAAAAAAATGAACATAAAATATGATGCCTGGCTAAAATAGATGATACTATAATTCTACTATTTTTTCTCTTGATTGAAAAAAAAAAAATTTAAATTAAATATTTTCTTCTAAAATAGATAGTCTTTTCTTGGCTCTACTATTTTTCGATGCCTCCTGCTTTTGAGCTTGTCAATTTGGATGCCTCCTCTTTGAAGTTGTATATGTTTCCTTCTCACACTAATGGTGATGGTGGCTTTTTCTTGTCTTCTCATTCTTGCATGAGGGTGTGTCTCTTACTTTGGATGACGTGGATTGCACCTATGGTAAATCACCTGGTTTGTGCCCTAGCTCAGCTAGGGGTCCTAGAAACCAATATTCAAAAGCTTTTTTAGCATTGCAAAACTCTCCTATGGGTGCTCCATATCCCTCACTATGCCCTAAGGAGGGATTCTCTAGACTGTTGAGGTCTTCTAGGGGTGATTTCATACAGGCCTCAACATAGTTGGTCTCATTGGAGCCAGTTTCTATTTGCAAAGGTGTACAGACTATGTGTGGAGATGGATGTCAAGTGATCGAAGCTACTCCATGATCCACAATTCCTTTCAACAATTTTCTTTATGGAGCCAAATCTAAGACAAAGACTTCTTTCATGAATGTGATAAAATGTGGGAAAGGAAAGGATGAGTGATCCATGGAGACCCCTCAATTTGGTGTCCCATTAGAAAACCTCAGTTCTAGGGCTATTTCTCCTACTTCATCCACTTTTGTGGAGGTGTCAAAATTTGGGTTGGGTAATGTTGCTCGACCTGCGAATGCTTCTTTGCCTGATACCCCTTAGGATCACCCCAAATTCGGGTTTGTATCATCTAGGATCTCACCAAAACCTTGACTTCTAGGTATAATCAATAGGAGGCTAGTTCAATATATGGATAAACCACTAGAATTGAATTTTGGTTCTCTTTTACTAAAAGAACTATGTGAAAATGAGTTTTTCTTACCAAGAATGGATTAATTGGTAGGTTTTGTCAATTTTGGCCCAACATCCTTGCACTACATGAATGGATTTTAAAATATTTGGTTCCGTTAATGGAAAATAATTTAGAAATTTATCCTAGTGAAAAAGGATTTTTCATATTGGTCTTTGATAGCAAGCAAGACAAAAATGTCATCCTCAATCACACATGGATGTGGGGAGAAAGCACATTGTTTTTAAAATCTTGGCATCCAAACTTTGATCTGAGCACTAAATCATTTGTAGTTATGTCAATCTAGGTTCTCCTTCCAAATATTGTCCTTCATTACTGGTTTGAATCTTATTTTGTAGCTATTGGTAATACTCTTGGCAATTTCATAAGCACAAATGCAAACTCAAGGGATTTCATTCATACAACCTTTGCCTGGATTCTAGTTGAGTTAGACACTTCCAAAGCCATCCCGGTTGAAATCATCCTAAATGTGAATGGTAACAGTTGGTTGCATTCACTGGATTATGAAGGTTTAATATTTAGGTGTAGAAGGTGTTAAAAATTCGGTCACATTGCTACAACATTTCCAACTATGAAATCTCAAGAAAATGGGAAGGCTACTTGGTGGAAAGATGCCTCCCCCAAGCACTATTCTATCTCAAACTCACCCATGAGTTGTGATTCTCAGAAGAAATATTCTTGTAGCAAGAATACAGGTCAGTTCGGTAAATCTTCTCCATAAGAAAAATAGGATCAAAAAATTCCTCCTATGTCTACTTCATCAGGAAAACAATGTACAAAATCTACTATTGGGGATGTGGCAACTCTATCTATAGTGGTTGACTACCCCCTCACTCAGGCTCCACCACCTCCACTGAAGGATTCTTTTGTTGGGGATGGTGAAAATGAATGGAAAACAGTAAAGGAAAAGAGGTGGAATAATAATCATAAGAGGGTCGATGATGATGGTTTGCAACTTCACCTCGAGGAACAAAAGTTTGAGGATGTTGATTGGCTCATAGCTCAAAAAAAGAAGAATGTATAGTATGTTATTTGTCTTGCATTTTAGGTAGTGTTGGTTTCTAATTTTGGCATTGGTAACAAGTAGGTAAAATGTTGTATGGTTCAACATGACCATGGTTGAATAAATCAAATGTAATCTTGTAACCATGGGGATGGGATTCTTTTTTTGTGATCTCATGTGGTGTAGGCCAGGTTAAATTTTAGCATTAATATAAAACTTACCTATGAAACAAAAAAAATCTCTTGATTGATTTTTATTGCTCAATAATAATCTCAAATTCTTTTAGTTTGGCCATTGAAATGAAAAACACTATGCAATTATTTATTTATTAAATTCTTTTTACTAAAATATGCATGCATAAATGACAAATTTAAACAACCTAAGATTACACTTAGATTTTGAGATGAAAAATTTAATATTTCAAAAGTTATTTAAAATGTAAGCAAGTTTCGAGTTCACCAAAATGTGCTGTGGGAAAAAGGGATATAAGGTCTAAATCACACTTTCTCTTACATCACAATCATAAGGAACCAAAAAATATCACAAAAACCCACTTGGATACTAACCATTGTGGAAGAGCCAAAACGATGGATTAGCGTTTTGGTTCTTTCCTTTGGGGGATGATTGATTTACTAGAATTGGCTGAATTTGATGATACAAATGTGTACTTAGGTTAACTATGCAATTACAATAAACTATTATAATTTCAAAATAGCACATAACATAAACATAGAAAAAGATCATAGAATAGTAGAGTGAAAAGAGAGAGGAACTTGACATGTAAATTTGACCTTAAATTAGCTAGATAGGGGTGCTAGCACCCTAGACCCAGAAATGTAGACCTTCAGAATAATAAAATAGATCTCAGATGACCATTATTTGTAGGTTATTCCTTTCTATACTTAGAGTTAGAACATTTCCTATTGATTATTAATTCCACATTCCCTAATTTGTTGACACATGTGAGGATTGAGTGCTTGATCTTGTAGTTAGGCCTTCAATCCTTTCCTAATTTTTCTTAAAATATGCTACCTACACACAAGAGAGAAGAGAAAGGGTTGTACCATATATGGGCTTGCCTAAGTCAAACCCCATTTTGGTATTTCTACTTCCATGATGGCTATGATGATGTAAAGAGTGCTTACCATAGTCAGGAAGAGGAAAATAGATAAAATAATGATAAATTGATAAGTGTTACAACTTACCACTCAAATATCCATTCCTTGATAGACTAAAGTCATTATAATTATCACCTTCAAGGAGAATTAGATGCTTGATTTGAAGTGCTACAAGTGTTAGTGCTCACAACATAAATGAAAATGAAACGTGAATAAATTCACATGAAAACTTCATGCATTTCAAATATGAATTGTGAGTGATGATAAGTGTTGTTGACTTTGTTAATTCTTCTCTTGATTGCTTTTAGGGATGCTTAATTATGCTTTCAATTGTCTAGGATTTCAAATGGTAAAAAGGAATTGTACTTATATAAATTTATTTAATTTTTCACAAAATTAATTACTCATAGCCAACAAATGAATTTAAACTCTAGATGTTAAAATATTGAAAATGAAATATTTATATTGGGGCCAAAATAGGCTAGACAAGGGTGCTAGCATCCTAGTCAAGACCTATTTTGGGTTTTTAAATGTTGTTAAATAAATATTAAATAATTTATTTCCAATTTAATTATGATTTTTTTAATATGATCTTAAAATGGGTAATTTGAAAGCACAATTGGGTCCAAGCACATAGGGGGAGCTAAACCTTGTGTGAAATTATCAAAGGTGACAATTTACAATGGTAAAATTTTTATTTAAGACACTAAATATATTTTGTAATTATTATGTTTTTGGTGATTGGTTGTGTAGAGCAACATAGTGTTTCTATTCCATGTCTTTTATCCTTAGATAAACAAAACAATTTTATGTTGATTATGATTTCTAGTGGACTATTTATTAATAATATTTTAGGATTTAGTTGAAAATTAGATAGAAATTTTATAAAAATAATATATAGGTAAAATTAAAATGTATATTCTAACTTGTATTCATTGATTAATTACAATGTTATGAATAAAGAATTAAAGATATATCCATAAGCCCCCTAGAAAATTTAATTTATATTTAATTTTCAATTCTTTTTAACAAATTTTTAATGATGATACATTCCTTTAACAAAGTTTTAATTTTTAATTTTGAAAGGTATTAAGGTTGCTTCTACCCTTGATCCGGCTATGATTCGACAATTTTTGGATGATACATTCCTATTTGGGAAAGCCTTGGTGTTGGAAGCTATGAAATGGAAAAACTGTCTCAACAACTATGTTGTTTGTTCTAGACAATGCATCAACTACAACAAAAGCATGATCTACTTCTTTAATAACACTCCTAACCTACAAATGTGGGTTACTATTGTTCTAGGTTGTCAAACTGGTTCCCTACCTTTGGTGTATCTTGGATTATCCCTAACTATCAAAGAAGTCACTCTGAAGTTCTAGAATTCTATTTTGGAGAGGATTCAACGTAAGCTTGGTGGATGGAAAGGCTCATTACTTAGTCATGTAGGTAAGCTTTAGCTTCTTACTACAGTCCTTTAAGGTATCCTTGTCTTCTTCCTATCCCTGTTTAAGATGCCTAGATATAAAACTGAAAATTTTGAGAAGGTTCAAAGGTCTTTCCTTTGGTCGGGTACTAAGGAGAAAAAGAAACTTACTTTGGTGAAGTGGGATAAGGTTTTCCAACCAAAAAGTAGTGGTGGTCTTGGGATAAGAACCATTTCTCTTTCCAATAAATATCTCATGTCCAAAGTGGGATGGGATCATCTGAGGGATAGGAAGGATTGGTGCAAGATAATGAATTCTAAATACTTACTGAGTTGACTACTAATTGATTGCCTTTCGGAGGCCCATCCTCCAGGGTCCTTGGTTTGGAAGGGAATTTTCAGCCTTGAGGATCTTTTGAGGAACGACATTAAATGGAAGATAGGTAATAGTAATAAAATCAGATTCTGGGAAGATACTTGGTTACTGGACTCTCCCCTGGATTCTTCTGAGTTCAGGGTTCTCAAAGGCACTACTCAGCAAGTGTTTGGTATATTTTTTAGTGATTACCTAATTGGGCCCTTGAGGGCTAGGAAATGGAATGATATTAGCATTTGTTGTCCTTTATCCCCAAATATGTGTATTCTTTCCAAGACTCTCTAGGAGTTACCAGCCCTCACTAGATTACCATCTTCACATTGTGGGGATGAGTTCTTCTAGATACATGATCACTAGGGTGATCTTACTGTAAATCTACCTAGAGATAGTTGATTGTTCAGGGGAGTGCTAATATTCTATGGAAAAAGGTCTAGAACCAATGCATGATACTGAAAGTCAATTTCTTTTGGTGGACTGTTTGTCATTACAGGATTCTTACACAAGATAATCTAAGAACAAGGGGGTTTCCAAATTCCCAATAGATGTTTCCTATGTAAAAGCAATGAATAATCAGTTGTTTATCTACTATTACACTGCCCCTTTACTATGGAGGTTTGGGAGTTGATACTCAAAATATTAGGGATTCAATGGATTATGAGTAGGGAAATCACATCCTTTATTTTAAGTTGGTATGGGCCTTTTTCCCATCCTTTCACTGTTGAAATTTGGAACCAAGTTCCTCCTATTATATGCTAGTGCTTATGGAAAGATAGGAGCAACGAGATATTCAGGAACATTGAGTTGCACCTGAAGGAGGTGTTTGGTATTGGTGTTAGGCTCATTGAGGAAAACATCTCTCTTTTCAAAGGGAAAACCCTAGGATACGTCTGACTAAGTTGGATATAAACATGGCTAAAGCCTGGCATCAGGTGTTGGATGCCAACTCTTATGACAACTCCAAAATTTTGGCCCAAAGAGCTACTATTTGGGAACCTCCTGACAGGGGCTGGTATAAACTGAATTTTGATGGGGCTACTAAGGGTGACACAGGCAGAGCAAGTATAGGAGTGATTAGAGACCATAGGGGAAAATTAGTGGTTGGTTATGCTGGGGGGATAGGACACCACTCATCTATGATAGGGGAAGATCATGCACTGTTAAAGGGCTTACATATAGCTGTTACCCTGGGGATAAAGAACCTGCACATTGAACAGGACTCGAAGTCCATTATTGAGGCTATTATTTGTGGCAGAATACTAGGATGGAATAGTTAAGGATATTCTACTTGACATTAGGTTTCTAGTGTCTAAACTAAAAGCTAATGTGGCTAGTCATATCTACAAAGAAGGGAACCAAGTGGCAGATGCCCTAGCCAATTTTAGCACACATTGGAAATTATCCAAATGTTGGTAGGACATAAGTATACTTTCACCTAATATTCAGAGTATTATAGTTAAGGAACAAAGCCCTTACTTGATCCATGATGACAACACCACACATGCTTAGTTGTTTATTTGGGGGACACACTTTCTTATTCTTTGGGCTATGGTCTTATTGAAGTGATGAGATTGATGATGAGTTGTATCGATGGGATGGACAATAAGTGGAATTTTTCCAATAATAAGATGAAGCCTATTTGAAAAGAGAAATCATGATTTTTCGTGGCAGGTATCCGAGGATTATTACTAAGCTGGATTGTACTTGTCATTTTATCCTTATGGGGATCTACTTAAACTCTCGGATTTTCAAATTCAAGTTTTTTTATTTTAATGTGACTTGTAATTATGAGACTAAGCTTCTTTGTGGCTTTTATTTTGCTGCTATTTTGGCTTTGCACCTTTTAGCTCCTTTCTGCGAAAGGTGGCCAACCCCTAAATAATATGGTTTTGGAGATATCTAATTATAGCCCTGTGGTTATTTTGCTTAGAATTTTGTACTTTTGTGATGTGGAAGGCAATCCTTCCCTGCCTATCATGTCATTTTTTCTTAGTTGGTTATGTAATGTGATCCCAATTAATGGATACGCTAAAATGGTTTTAAGGAATTATTGTGCTCATGTGTGTGATTTGTCCATTGGATTGATTACCAAAATTTACCATTTGTGACTTAAATGCCTTATTGTGTGGGGATTTTTCCACCTTGCTATTTTCTCTAACCTTCTTTGTTTGTAGAGTTCCTAGTCATACAATGTGTAGAGTGACATCATGGGAGGAGAAAGGGTGCAGACTAAACTAGATAACTTCAATGAATTTCTCAAATACCCTCTGGTATGGCACATTTGCGTTGAAGGTGGGATTGCTCCTATGATGGAGAGGCTTGTGGGTCACGACCCTAATCTGTCAACCCAGTTTGTTAATTTGTGGAAGAATCGTCATGTTACCATTGGTGGCATCTCCTTCACGATGGAGGAGGAAGTTATCGCACAGGCTACGGGTCTCTGGTGCACTGGTATGAAGCATCCTAAACATTCTAAGACCTAGGAAAATGACAGTATGAATTATTTTTTTGTGGGGAAGGAGGTGCCTGTGCGCAACCAATCTGGGTTTGAACGAGAGGTGCTTCTACAACCATGGAACCAGGTGTTCCTTGCTCTGATAAACCTATATCAGTTGTTTGTATTGAGGAAATTGAGCCCCCCACCATGCCCAACTTGTCCCCGACCGAATCTAAAGGCCCTGTTAGAAACAATCACCTGGCCCCTACTAAGAAACCCAAACCTACTAAAAAAAAACATAAGGGTGTTGATGGTGTTGCCTAGACAAGTGCGGTTGTTAGCTTATGTGATCTAAAATCTACCCCTGCTAAGACCCTTGGTAAGCTTGGTATGAAAAAGAAAGGTAAGTAGGAGAAGGTGCCTCCTAATAAAGGAAAGAATGTTGTGAGCAAGGATTCCTTGGGTGATATGGTGGTTACAAAGACCTTGGTTATTGGTTGCAATGCCATCATTAGGTGCTCTGGCAGGTTGGCTAAAAATAAGAAAAAAGTGTAGATTAGGGATTTGGGTACTAAAGAGGAGTTTTCTAATAGCAAAGGCAATGATGTGGAAGAGGTTTCAGCAAATGAGGATGAGGAGAAGACTAGAGGTCCCTCCTTTGTTCCTAAAAGTGGTTTACCTTAGAAGGAGGGTTTAGCCTCCCATTCGTCAAAGCCACTAGAGATTGAGTAGAATGATCTCATCTACACTACGAGCAGCAAGGAGGATATTGGTATGTTGAAAAATATATAGGACATCCTAGACAAAAAGCTCCTTGGGTTGACCCGCTTCACTGTCAGGATGATTCACTGTGTCACCAATAACCTTTCGGCTAGCATGAAGGATGAAATGGGGATAAAGAAGACCGAGGACTACCAGGAGTGGGTATGTGATGATATGGTTTAGCTATTATCTAAGAATTGGGAGAATTCCAACTAGTATGTTGCTGGTTTGTTGTTGTTCCATGTGTGTTGTTAGTCTCCATTTGGGTTTAGTTAGGTGTTTTTTGGTGTGGTATTTAAGATAATGTTTTTTTGTTCTAGAATTTTTGGCCTTTGTGGCTCTTTGTGTAGGGTATAGGACCTTGTAAGTGTTGCTTACATTATCAAAAAAAAAAAATTAATGAAACAAGTAAGTTAATCCTTAAATTCTAATTTCAACATTAATCATATGAGATATTTTTATAGAAAATATCCATATTATCTTAATATTTAAAAAAAATAAAAATAAAAAGAAAATAACTGAACACGAATCTTGGATTAGATTGTTTAGAGAGAAAAAAAAAGAGAAATGATTAATTTTATAGTTTAGAAATAAAAATATTAAAAATATTGTTATATTCAAGAGTTAGAAAACATTTGAAATTTATATATTTACCATCAATATTAAAAAGGGGGCTTTAGTTGGCTCTCTCTAGAGAGATGTGGGACTTGGCCTTCCTTCTCGTCATGTTTTCAACCATAGGATATAGTATTCCCAACACATGGATATTGTGGGTATTGTGCAAGCCTAATAAAAAAGGGTGATTGTTGACAATTCTTGAGAGATTTCTTCTTTTCCTTGCGTCCTCGCCATAAATTTATGGTCTTCTTAAGTGAATCGGTCTACTATAAGAGATGTTTAATAAGAGTAGTCACAAGGTGAATGTGAATTAATAGAAAAGGAAGTCTCTAGTGCCTACCAAAATAGTAGCATACTCCTCTTGAAGAAAAAAATAGTCAAGTGAGACACATAATTGTTCATTATGTAATCTTGGCATTTTAGATGCTATTCACTTTGATGTCACCTACATCACTCTAATTAATTTACAATTTATGTAACAATTGCACACTTTTGAATTTTTTTTCTTTTTTCTAAATAACTGTAACTAGTAATTCCTTATTGCCATGCATGGAATTGACAATTATGAGTCATTTTATACCTAATTGTAGAGTAAAAAGTGTAAAAATGTTTTGTAAGTGTAATCATTATAATTTACTCAATATGTCTATTAATTTTAAATTTACCAACAACTATGAAATATACAATAAAACATCAAGTTTTCATAGTCCATAAGATTCAATTCATGAGCTTCCAAAAAATTATGTTCAATTCATGTGCACCAATTTTTTTTATTAATCTTTAGACAAGTAAGATATTTCTAGATTAGCTTAATAAAATATCTAAAAAACTCTTCTCACACTTGGCATTGATTGATCATGGAATGTGATTAAAGATAGAAAAACCTCTTCAACTAATCACATGAATTTATAGGATGACAATATCTAAATATCAAAAATTAATTTGCACTAAAAATGACCAATATGAATTAGGCTTAACCATACTTGTTTACATCTAACTTTAGATTAGTTGAGCTTTATAATTTCAAATCAAATTTGAGGATAGAAATATTTAATACTTTGGATTGAAATATATTAATATTCTTATAGAACATGATTTGGATGTGGCCAAATTCACATGTGAGGGTAAATATGTAAAGGGTCTAATTGGAACCGTATATGGAGAAAAATAAGCTGATATTCTATGTTTAGTTAAAATACAAATTATGCATAGAGAGTCCTACTATAGAGATCACATCATTGATTAGATTCAAATATAACATGTTGTAAGAGTTAGGAACAATCAAAGTATACATTTTAATCCTTTCACACATGATATTTACACGTCACTCTACCCACTTTAGCCCTAGCAATATAGCACTCTCCTAAGACCCTTCTTGAAAACTATAACCATATTGTTATTCAATTATTTTGGAATAATATAAAAAGAACCATTTTGTAGGGCTTTAAAAGAAAAACATTATTGGATACAATGCACCCTACCATTGGTTACAAATCCATATTTATATTAGGAGGTATAACCACATCTCCATAACCAATTATGGGTCAATGGTGAGATAAAACAAGTATGGGTTAATGGTGAGATAAAACAAGATTTACTAAAAGAAAAACTTCATGTATAGAATACTAAAAATACACCGAGGAGCCCTATGACCACTAAGGTTAAAACATAATATGCTATAGCAACAAAGAAAAATACTTCATAAAATTAACCAAATCCAATGAAAAACATCTTCAAAATCTCATTCTATCCCAAAAAAAAAAAAACATTTTTTTGTCACAATCTTATACCCTTATCAATACCATCCACTTATGTCTTAATTTCACTATTTTTTCTAAAAAATAACTTACCAAAAAAACATATGTCAAATTAAAAAATTAAAAAATTCATTAATATCTAGCTATTAATTTTAGTATCACTTAAACATCTAGTTAGAATATAACCTTGCCTTTGAATGCCTCAAGTTGAATCTTTCTCAAATAAATATTAAATGCATTCAATATTTCTTCTCCATTTTCGAGAACTAAGTTGATAGTAGATTGAAGTTTGTTTTCCTAGAATTCATGGATTTTTGTCATTGAAAATAGATTTCATTTTTTCTTTTTTCTTTTTTCAAATTCATGAGTGATGGGTCGTAAAAATTAATTTTATGTCGTACTCAATTGAATTGAAGAGTTAAAACAGATTTCTAGTTTACAAAATAAGATAATAAATAGTTAGTGGTGATATTAATAAGTATGTTTAGTGAAACGTGCATTATTTTTTCAATTGTATTTGGTACTAAATACTAATTAATTAATAATTACATCTAAAATATTTGATATAGTAGATAGACAATACTTAAAGTAGATGGGTGTCTCCTTTAATTATGCAGTGTCTATTTTTTTAAAAGATTATATATCTAAATGTATAGATTTAAGTGACATTAGCAATGCCATTCAAAAAAACAAAATAATTAACAGAGTTGAAATTTATAATAGTGCTAAATATATAATAGTGCTCATGTCACTCAAACCATTAATAGAGTTGAAATTTGATTCAAATGATTAAACCAATTAGACATGTAGTTTTTTATGAAAAGATAAAAAATAATTAACTTTTGCATTGACTCTTCCCAACATGAATCAAAAGAAGAAATATCAAATCACTTTTTTTGAAATTATTAAATAAGAAAAGTAATTGTAAACTATAAGATTGTTGTCCTCTTTTTTTAATTCTATGTGCTAATTGACTAAACAAAAAAAATAAAACACAAAAGATACATTAATAATCCTCTCTTTAACAGAACTAAAAATTCAATTATTACACTATTCCAAAAACAAATACAAACCATATAAATATGTGGCCAAATATTTTTGAAAATGAAATGGATCATGTCTTTAAATAATAGCCAAGACATTCACACTTTCTTTCTAAGAGACAACCCCACTAGAAAAGATCATCCCACTAATAGAAACATTCAATTGCCTATCTTTCCACAACCTTTCTTCAGTCACTATAATTATTAAATAAGAAAACTAATTATAGACTATAAGATTATTGCTCAAGTTTTTTTAATTCTATATGATGATTGACTAAACCAACAGTAAAAAAAATGCAAAAAAGTTATGTCTTTAAATAATAGCTTAGACTTTCAATACACTATAATAATTCAAGCGTTCTTTCTTTCTAAGAGAGGACCCCACTAAAAAGATCCTCCCGCTGATAGAAAGATTCAATTGACTATCTTCACACAGCCTTTCTTCAGCCCCTATTGTCGGTGAGAAGACCCCACTAAAAAAGATCCCTAACTGACTGACAGAAACATTCAATTGACTATCTTCACACAACCTTTCTTCAGTCCCTGTTGTTGACGAGAAGACCCCACTGAAAAAGATCCTCAACTGACAAAAGCATTCAATTGACTATCTTCACACAGCCTTTCTTCAGTCCCTATTGTTGATGAAAAGACCCCACTAAAAAAGATCCTCAACTAACAGAAACATTCAATTGACTATCTTTATACAGCCTTTCTTCAATCCCTATTATCGCTGCCAGACACTATATTGCCCCACCATGAGGTCTCTATTGACATCTCTATAGCCTCTTGACACTCGACCCCTGCTCATGAATGTGCTGTCAGAAATGAATAACGTGTAACCATTGCATCCCTGGCACGACAGTGCAGTCTATCCACCATAAACTATCCACCTGTAGATGGATTAACCCATAGTTATTTAATTCTTTCGCTGCAACTACAGAAATTTGGCACCGTTGTAAATACAACATTATTTCTTGCGTACCATGTAATCAAGTAGTTAGTGAGTTATATTTTCTACTTCAATAAGAATAAAATAAAAAATATTCATATCTTTATTTGTAGAGGAGTTTGCTAACACTGTCATGTTTAAAATGGAAGGAGATAATTTGTTTAACATATTTTTACACAGCTGACACTGTTCCATATTTCTATCAATCTTTTGATCTATCTATGGATCTTTCAATTGAACTATAAATAATTTTGACCAATCAATATTACTCATTTCATACCAATTATTTGCTATTTACTTTTATCTTATATTAATGAAAGATTTGTATTTTAAAGTTTATTTCATATTAGTAAAAAAATAAACTATTATAATATTGTTTGCAGATTTTTAATTGATCTGTATGAAAAAAATTCTTCATTAATATTTTTATCACACTACATGATCCATCATCATGATGATAAGCAAGATAAGAGAATTGATAATTATGAAGCAGACTAGCTGGCTAAATAGATGAGGGGAGGGGTGGCTCAAAAAATCAAGACAATTAAATGGTAGAGTCAAACAAGATTTAAAGATTTGAAAAAAAGAAGAAAAGGGAAATAAGAATATGGAAGGACAACTAGAAAGAGATAAAGCTAGTTAGGAAAAGTAACCCAAATAATTATAAGGAACATTGAAGAGACAAGGAAACAACCTTACTAAATAATGAAATTGATAAATTGGATCAATATGTGAGCTTGCGTTTGTAAGAGAATATATAGGGTAAGTGCACCAAGATGGTCGCACTTTTGTGGCCAAACAAGAAAAAAAAAGCCATAACATGAACGCATTATAACGCGTTCACGTTATGGCTTTTTAAAAGCAAAAAAAAAGTAAATCTAAATATCATTTCTCATTTGGTTTTTTCTGTGTTTTAGCTCCGCCCGCGGCCAAAAACCCTATTTTATGCGCTCGCGTTCTTGGAGAGGTGATTTATTCAAAATTCATCAACAACAATTGGATTTCTTCACAAATATGGCGCCACGATGATGAAGAGATGCAAGAGGTAAGTATTGTTTGGTATTTGTTTTGAATTTGTTAGTTTTAAATTGATTTTGTTTGTTTTAGTTTAGAAATGAATGTTTTTTTTAATTTGTATGAAATCCTCAACAAGAGGAGGAAAATACTCAACCAAATCAGCCTCAACAAAATCAGCCTCAACAACAAAATCAACCCCCCCCACCATTCTCTCAATACCCTCCTGGCACTCAAGAAAATTTGAGTGAAATTGAAAACAATAGAAAAGAAGTTGAGGATCTTATTAGTAGGTTGAGTGATCAAAATTCTTCAACCACAGAAAGAATACATCTAGCATATTCATTGAAGGATTTGTTAAAAAATGTAGATGCAATTACCCAACAAATATCTAGATGGTAAAATAGGAGGCAAACATCGAAGGCATATTATGCAGACAAATTATCATATAAACAAGTAAAAGATTTAAAGATTACTAAAGGTGATTTGTGCTCTCTATTCACTGACCCTAAAACAAATCAAAATCTCACCCTCAATGCAAAGAGGTTTCCTATTCATTGGTGCCACCACCAAGAGATTAGGAACCGTTTTTATTACAGATGGTATATGGTCTTTGATTACCCACTATGCAATAACTATGAAGTCCCCCAATATTTTCTTAGGAAATTATACTGAGTTTGTATTGAACCAAATCCTAAATTATTTTGATATGAGGGAGTTTCAGGGGAGAGGTGGGGGGTCAGCACAAAATAGGCCCAGTGCATAGTCGGATCCTACACGACAGGGGAGACGACCTCTCACTAGGCTACCTCATGAGCAAATTGTGATGCATGCAGTTGCAAAGGAGACTGCTGATGTAGAGACTTTGCAGGCAATCACATCCTTGAATCGGAGTGTCATCCACCACACTAGCCCCATTGTATAGTGCAATCCAGGGGAGTCTTCAGGTGGTGGCCTTTGAGGCCATGTGTGTCGATCTTGCGGAGCCACTTGTTCGTATGACCCTACTAGCCCTTAGGAGGGTGCTACACAGGATCCATATGCTTCTACGCAGCCTGATCTGTATGCATCTACAGGGATGGAGAGGGCGGCTGACATTCTGTATGATGCATGTGGTATTGACAGTCAGGTAAAATTCAACATGTTCATTGAATTTAGTTTATTAAATTTTGATTGTGAAATGCAAGATTAACTAATTTAGTTTTATTATGTTAATAAAATTGCAGGGTCACAGTGTTGACCCTGGGTACACCAGTCAATCTACTTATTTTTGCAGTACACCTATCATTGGGGTATGTAAAGTTAGTAAACAATTATAAATTTATTATATGTGTTAATAGCATTGTTTTACGAATGGTATTTTAATATGTCATTTTGGATTTTGAATAGGGTGTTGTTGGAGGTTTCAAGGAAACACCTTCAAGTGCAAGTATATTTGCTCAAACTTTCACTAAGGTAATATAGAATAAAGAGAACTTAAAGTTAATAAATTCTAAGTTTAATCTAGATTTGTGTATATATAGTCATAAGAGTATATGGGTTCACTAGGTTATTATTTGAAATCTTTTAAGAATGGTCCTACCATGATTATTTTTCTTAGAATTCCTACACTAGCAAGCTATATATAATAAAAATTTAACATGGAACTGAAAGAGGTAGAGATACATTCTACTCAATCCTATATAATTTTTTTGTGATGTCAACATAACAAAGAATAAGACTATGGATGTCCTACATGATGTCAATGTAACCAAAAATAAAACTTATATCCTCGACCCTATCTATCAACCAAGACTCCTTCAATATCTCCTAGATGCTTGGAGATGCTTAAGACTAGGTAAAAATACCCTATATTCTCTTCATTTGTTGCATAGCTCATCAAGTTTCCCTATATGTTCTCTAACTAATCATGATTGCATGGAAAGAAGTTATAAGTACTCATTAAATTCTCAACTATTGGAGCCTCCTCAAACTTTCCCATAGGACGTGAAAAATGCTTATAAATGATTAAATTCCCTAATAGGGTGTGGGAGATATTTTAGGAAAACATTTGACACTAATTTGATCAATTGAATTCTTCTTCATTCTTATATATTCCTCAAATATACCTTGCAGTACCCCTATCATACCTAAATCTACTACATTCATGTCCTTGTTAGCTAGCATGTAGGTGATATAGTATGGTCCATGAATTTTTATGTCTTCTTTTTTCATTTTTCTATACAGTCCTCTTTTATCTCACTACTAGGTCCTCACATAAAAAGAAAAGAAAAACATTACTTCTTTTTCTTATCTAAGGCCCCTAAGGTTTTAAACCCCTTAGATGCAAGGATTCAAAGCACATCAACCATGTGGTACAAATGACTAAATCCCAAAGACGATCTGTAGCAATGAAAGAGTTTGGAAAGGTAGAGAGAGCTACACTAGTGACTCGGGAGAAACTTTAGCTTTCAAAAACAAAGCCAATTAGGCTGGCAGACATGTGGATTAGGACAACATTTGGTGGAAGAGAAAGAAAGATGACTAGAACTCTGGAGTCCCACCATACTAGATTTTGATATTCAACCATGAGAACAGAAGAGAGAGCTGATATAATGTATCAAAACATTAAGCATGCATTCTTCCAACCAATGGATAAGGAGATGATTACTTTTCTTCATTTTCATTTGCATAACCATATCACGACGTGGGAACCATGAAGACCAAGGATGTCCAGTTTTATGTGGATGTAATGGATGTGGTCCAAACTTTAGGAGGGGCAAGAAGGTCATTGTATGATCTTGATGAATGATAGAAGAGGGGTTGGTCAGACAAACCAGGGGCACCTAGTCATGAGTAGGGACCTATAGGTTAGATTGGTGAAGCAAAGCACCGAGGTCTTACAAGGAAAGTCCTAGAGCAAGAATCAGTGATTGATTCCTCCAACCCCATAAAGAGCACACTAGGAAAAATGTGGAAGTATAGAATGAGTTTATGACTTAGATGTATGCCTTCAGGCATTTTTGTGGTTGGAATGATGTTTTCTAATTATATTTTTCCTCATTGAACCTTTTGGGACACATAACTAATTTCCCTTAAACAATAACCCATTTTGCAAAGTATATTCAGAGTATTGGCTATGGAAATGGTTCTCAAAGTTAGAACATACCTTATAGGCCTCTGAAAAGTCTTCATCTTCTCCATATAGATCCTTGAAACTCTCTATGCCAATGCTCTTGATCTGTATCTCTTGGACTATCAATAATCTCTTGCTCAATGCATCTGCCACTTTGTTTAGATGTCCCTTCTTGTGCTTGATGGTGAAGGTAAAATCTTGGATGTATTCCATCCATTTCAAATGCCTATTACTCAACTTCTCTTGAGTGTTGATA
Organism: Sequoia sempervirens; assembly: GCA_007258455.2. Taxonomy (NCBI): domain Eukaryota; kingdom Viridiplantae; phylum Streptophyta; class Pinopsida; order Cupressales; family Cupressaceae; genus Sequoia; species Sequoia sempervirens. The sequence continues at coordinate 143,829,007 of VDFB02271358.1, read as the reverse complement.
AAACTGAGTGCCTGATTGTCAGTAAAGACTACAAACTCCTTGGGTAGAAGATAATGCCTCCATTTCCTAAGTGAATGAACCAAAGCATAAAGTTCTAAGTCATATGTTGAATACTTCTTCTTTGCTTCATTGAGCTTCTCACTAAAGAAGGCTATAGGCTTGCCCTCTTGACTAAGCACTCCTCCTACTCCCACTCCACTTGCATCACATTCCACAATGAACAACTTGTCAAAGCTAGGTAATAAGAGAATTGGTTGAGTTGCCACCTCTTGTTTCAGTTTTTCAAACCCTTTCTTAGCTTCTTGAGTCCACACAAAATTAGTTTTTAAACCACCCTTGATTGTATCTAAGACTAGTGCACATATACCACTAAAATTCCTTATGAATTTCCTATAAAATTGAGCCAATCCATGGAAACTTCTTACCTCAGTCCCTGTGGTTGGTGTGGGCTAGTTTAGGATGGCTTCCACCTTGCTTGGATCCATCTTCAATGATCCTTTGGACACTACAAAACCCAAATAGACTAGCTCTTTCTTAAAGAATTCACACTTCTCTAGATTGATTGCCAACTTCTCTTCTTGCAACCTTCTAAGAACTTGCTCCACATGTTTCAAATGCTCTTCTGTTGTCTTGTTGTATATGAGGATTTCATCAAGGTACACTACCACAAATATTCCTGTAAAGTCCTTAAGCACTTCATTCATGAGCCTCATGAATGTGCTAGGGGCATTGGAGAGACCAAATGGCATCACTCTCCACTCATATAACCCATCATTTGTCTTAAAAGTTGTCTTCCACTCATCACCATCCTTAATTCTGATCTAATGATACCCACTCTTGAGATCCAACTTGGTGAAGTATTGTGCACCTTCAAGACAATCCATTAAGTCCTCAATTCTAGGAATAGGGAACTTATACCTAATTGTGATCCTATTTATTGCTCTAGAGTCAGTGCAAATTCTCCACTTACCTCCTTTCTTGGTTGCTAAGACCACTGGTACTGCACAAGGGCTAATACTCTTTTGAATCAAGCCTTGATCCAACAACTCCTTCACTTGCCTAGCTAACTCAAGATTCTGATCTGGTGTAAGCTTGTATGCTGCTTTGTTAGGTAATGAAGCTCCAGGTATGAAGTAAATTTGATGACTTATAGCTCTCTTTGGAGGCAAAGTTGTAGGTGTACCATCACTAACAATATCCTTATACTTTTCTAGCAGCTTTTGGACTGATTCTGGTATGACTGTCTTTTTAGTCTCTTCTTCATCTTTTGACTGCATTAAAACCACATATCCTTCACCTCCTTGATGTATGTTGTTAAGGAACTCCTTCCCACTACTCAACATGATGTTTGGTGCCTTTGACTATCCCTCTTCTTCTTCTGAAAGTGACTGCAACTTAAAATTATTCCCATCCTTCTTGAATGAGATTGTATTCTCTCTCCCATCATATATGGCACCTCTGTCATATTGCCATGGTCTGCCTAGTAGAAGATGGCATGCATCCATGGGTAATACATCACAAATCAGCTTATCTTTGTATCCTCCAATGGAAAACTCCATCGTTACCTGCTCATTCACTAAAACACTCTGCCCTTTGTTTAGCCAAGTGACCTTGTAGGGGTTAGTATGAGGTGACTTCTCTAATTTTAGTTTCATTACTACCTCCTCTGATATGATATTGTCTGTTGAACCTGAATCTACTATGACCTTGCACACTTTTCCAAGTATCTTTCACGTTACTCTAAATAGAGCCCTCCTCTATTTTGGTTCCTCTTTAACCGGTTGTCTGATCAGAACCCTGTTGAGCATCAGATTCTCTCCTACCTTAGATTCAATATGACTGACCTCAAATTCCTTAGGACTCATGGTGTCCTCTTGTGCATAAGCCACTCTCTTTTCATTGCTTGATGAAGATGCTTTCTCTGGGCACCTATAAGTAGGATGACCTATTTGATTACAATGGTAACACTTCATGTTTGCAAAATAAGAATTGCTCCTGCCTGCTTCTCTTCCTTTGTTTGAACCTCCTTGAGGTCCTCTACCCTTGTTATATCCACCTCTTGTAGATGTTTCACCTCCATGCTTTGTGAGTTTTGACTCTCCTTGGTTTCTTTGGTCATTACCTCTACCTTGGTAGCCACCACGCTGTCCTCTTTGATCTTTTTGATCTCTGTCTTTGCCTCTACCCTTAGAAGTCTGATCTTGCTTCCTCTTACTCCTCTCTTCAATCTTTAATGCCAATTGATAACATTGGTGCACTATTTTGGGGCTTAAGAGAACCATCTCCTCTTGAATGTTCCACTTCAAACCATTGAGATACCTTGCCACCTTGATACTTTCATCCTCTGTGAGATTGGACCTCATGCAAAGTCTTTGAAACTCCTCAGTATAAGAACTCACATCCTAATCTCTTTCCTCAAACTCTGTCTCCTCTTATGCAACTGAATTTCATAGTCTTCAGGTAGGTATGCTTCTTTCACCTTGGCAACCATTCCCTTCCAAGTAGAGATAGGCTGCTTGCCTTCCTTCTCCCTCTCTTCTGAATGAATTTCCACCAAGTTAAGGCAGAACCTCTTAGTCTTGATTTAGCCACCTTTACCTTCTGTGCTTCAGTGACTCCATCACACTCAAAATGGTTTTCCATTCCCTCTATCCAATCCATAACTAAATCAGCCTCCATCTTTCCACTAAATAGTGGTACTCCTTCAAGTTCTTTTCCACTCAAAGCCTTCAATGCTTTCAAGAAGGGATCCTCCTTCAATATAGGGTCAGGTTCAGGGATTCTATCCTCCTCTACAACCTCTTCTTCTTTTGTTATTCTTCCATCAAACCGCATAACATTCAGTGCTTGCTCAAGTTGTTCTAACTTCTCTCTCAATACCCTATTGTCTTCCTCTTTTTCTTCAACCCTCTTGGCCAACTCAACATTTGTCACCATGATTCTAGAACCACTAGACTCTGTCTCTGACATACAAGATCAATCCCAAATCTTTTGCTTGCTTTGATACCAATCTGATAGGGAGAGGGGTTGGAGGAATCAATCACTGATTCCTGCTCTAGGCCTTTCCTTGTAAGACCTCATTGGTTCTTTGCTTCACCAATCTAACCTATAGGTTCCTACTCATGACTAGGTTCCCCTAGTTTTTCTGACCAACCCCTCTTCTATCACAAACTCCAACCACCAAGTCCACCTTGGTTCATTGCCACAACTCTTCCTTAGCCTTTACACTATACTAAAGACCAATCTTCCTCAACACTCCATCAACTCTTGCAGGGGTAGTGATAAGTCTTAAAAGGGTTCAAACTATCCTCCAAAGGTGTTTGAACAACCTCCAAGACTTTAAATTCCCATCCCTCTCACCAATCTTTTAGCTAGGGTTTGAAAGGCTAGTAGCCCTTGAGCCCCTATTAGGTCTCCACCTACAAAATAGGTTAGAACTCACAAATCTCAAAAGGACTTCCCACTCTTTTTCCAAGTTTCTTGGTTCACATGGACAACACTCAAAGATTCTTGAGGTCTCAGCCTTCCACTATCCATACAAATCTCAAACATGAAATGGAGCAAAAACTAGGGTTTTAAGCTTTCCCTTGACAATTAGCAAACTTCCAATTTTTTTACACACCAAATGGACAGATGGAGCCTCCTCCTTCATGTAGCAACAAGGTAACACACAACCCTACCTCCTCCAAGAAGAAAATCCTTAATGGCTCAGCACCCCTGCAAGATTTGTGACCTGTACAACAAGTTTTTCCTAGCCAGACTTGCACTGGCTCGCCTAGGGCATCACTTTGCTAGAAACTCCTGCACTCAAACAAAACCTACCAACTAACATATGTACAAGCATGGTTTCTAGGCACTGTTTCCAAAAGGTCGTATGGTTTGTACAGTGGAAAAATGCTCTAGCACCCCATTTACTCAACATTGCCTGTTTCAAGCTAGCAAGCACAAAGAAACCAAAATATTTACAAAGAGACAAGAAAATTATTGAAAGAACTATCTAAAGGCTACAAAAAACTTGTACTGGATTTATTCTACATCCTACACACAACACAGAACCAGATTTAATCCATTAGAGCCTTCTTTCAGACCAAAAAATAGAAAATTTCACTCAAAAACTATTTTACTTCAATTTCCAACAAAACAATCCGTACAAATGTACTTTCAACCTTGCACAAAGGTTGAGGAAACCTTTAAATATGCTTTCCCAATAGTTATTTTTCCAATGGGCCCTTCTTGGCCACAAACACAAAAGGAGCATGTTTTTGCAAAAATTGTCAATAATTGCAAAAACCTCCATTCCTAAACTTTGGACTAGAACCTTTTTTTTTCTCACCCATGGTCAACATGACCTTATTAGAAAACATCATTCCAACCACAAAAATTCTTGAAGGCATACATCTAAGTCATAAAATCATTTTATACTTCCACATTTTTCCTAGTGTGCTCTCTATTGCTTCCTAGGTGCTCCTGCACCAATGAAATTAAGGAAGAACAACAAGAGAGGAACGGGAAAAATAAAATCAATACATAGTTTCAAGGATTTTTCAAGCGAGTAAGAGAGCTATGGGAGCAACCTCATCTAAAATATTTTGAACTAGAGTTTTATATACCATTTAGAAAGCTTGGTTTTCATGGAGTTCCTTTCACATCCTCTGCTTTTATTGTTCCTATGGTAAATTTTTTGGTAGAGTTGGTGGAATTACCTTTCTTAGTAATCACTATTAGTGAGATTGAGATTGAAGATTGTTAATTTCTGGATTTTTGATTGTGTTAGAGCTTTTTTTCATCAACGTTTCGGATCACACTCAGTGATCCATCAACGTTTCGGATCACACTCAGTGATCCATTTTCTCATTTCCTATGCTCTCTAACATCCTGATGATGGATCACTGAGTGTGATCCGAAACGTTGATGAAAAAAAGCTCTAACACAATCAAAAATCCAGAAATTAACAATCTTCAGCAGTATGGATTGTGGAAATCTAATAGCATTAAGAGATTGAGATTGTTAACCTTGAGAGAGTAAGACTTGGGAAAAAGGGATTTGATATGGCTATTGTTTTCAAATAATTCAAGTGAGATGTACTCCATATGTACGCCATTCCTCAATCTTCACTTGATGGCATCAAGGAATGGATGAACTCCATGGATATAAAGTATTATGAAAGTAGAATGAACTTGAACTAGCAACCAATTTTTAAGACTATTACTGATGATCTAGATAAATTTATTGAAGATGTTGTTTGGGAATTTTTGAATATGGAAGCTAGCGATTTTGATTATGATAATTCAGAAGAGTCAAATCAAGGATATGAACCCTCTAATGTAGAAGAGGAATCATAATTAGATTTCATACAACCACCATCAAGAGTGTTACAAGCCAATCAACAAGATAGAGGGAATTCCTATATAAGGATAATTTTCAATGTTGCAGGTACCAGCTTTAATGCCAACTACAATGGCAACAATGAAATTCCCTAGCAGTATTTATGTTAAGAAAATTTCCTTTAGATGCAAGGATTCAAAGCACATCAACCATGTCGCTTAATTTATATCATAAGTTGTACCATGATGTTCACTATGCATTCCTCTACTCTTTCAACTATCAAATGTACCACTGCCTTGTCATTGATCACCATCATATTCTCCTTTTCATGATTATTTTCTCTATCATCTTTGGTATAAACACTTGACTATTATATTTAACTCAAGTGAGGAAACTTAAAAATCATAATGATAGGCCAAAGAAAGAATATTTAGTCTTTTCATGGTAAAAGGAGACCTCAATTTAATCACTATCATCCTCAAAAGGTTAATTTCATTGTCAAACATTTATTGCATATCTTAAACTATGACAAGCGTTTAATAAGGGTTTTGAAGAATAGGCCATTGACAAGTTAGCTCCATCATTTTTTATTGTCGTTGTATCTTTATTTAGCTCTTACTCCATTCCTTGCAATAGTGATACTTGGATTTGTCATACTTAACTTAGTTGGCTACTATCAAAGCTCCTTTTGACTAGATCATCTCTTCTTCTCATATTGGTTGTCATATTTTACATTGTGTTTTGATGCTTTTTCACTTAAAATTTGTCCTAAAGGGTCTTTGTTTTTCAATGTGATTGTCCTAGGTTATTGCTTTTTAAAAAAATGATAATCATATTGTTGCTTACGTTGCATTACACATCATTCAAACTCAAAGCATTACTTCAAATTCGATAACTATTTTGTGATTGAATAATTTGTTGTTTTATTTTTAGATGTTGGTGAGAGAAACACCACCAAACGTAACAAGGGCAATGGATATCGGTGTTTCTATGCAATACAATCCTCGATGGCTCTGATAGGGGAGGTATGAGGCAAATTACTAAATTTCAATTTACATTCGTTGTTATAGATGAACTAGTTCTAGTGAAAAATCCACCCATTATTGATTTGTAGTTTAATTCCTCTTCAAATGGTTTATACAGGGCTTGAGCACACCTGAGCATCGACATGCAAATATTTCCATCAAGGAGAGTGATCGTGAGATGGCTGTAAGTGATTATTTTGTTAAATATATTAATTTTTATAATGTAATTTCTATATATTAATGTCTTTACTTCTTATTATAACAGTTGAAACTTGACCAGGAGCTAAACCCTAGGAAGAGCAGCAGGAGCACTCAACAGAAACGGGTGATAGATTTATCGCCATCGGGTCACCCAGGAAAGGGAAAGAAAATTGTATTTGAACCAGAGCATGGAGAGAAATGAATTTTGAATGTAGAGCCCTTTGTTGTATGCCTACATGGCAATTTTGCACATATTTTGTATTCGATATATTTGACATTGTATGCCTATATGGTATTCTCGTAAGCCATATATGGCATTTTTGTAACTATATTTTATACTTATATTGATATATTGATGTACATGCTACATACGGCTATTTGATTAATACAAATCTTTTTATCGATGGTGTCCATATTTGCATTATAAATTCATGGTTCAATAGATATGAGTTACATGTATTCAAGTGTATACTTTACAACTTACGCACATATACTTTTTGACTTACGTTGGAACATCGAAAAGTGTGAAAATTTGTGTTTGGAAGTCAAACATAAGCCAATTTTGCAATTCTCAGTTCTTGCATACTCGATCTTATGGACTTATTCCTTCCTAGCACATATTGTGAATATTTCTCATTTGGTGCGTAAGACAAATTCCTCATTTTGAACCATGTATTCTTGTTTTCTTCACACAAAAAAATGTTCACATCAATGATCAATAATGGTTGATTGTAAAGACTTGACATTTTTATGTTTGAACTTTAATTTATAATTTTGTAGTTTATATTCATAACATTGATTACATTGCATTGCACATCTTTCAAACTCAAAGCATTGCTTCACATTGCATAACTAATAACTAGATGTTGATAGATATTAATTTCAATTACAATATAGTTTTACAAAGTCAACCTAAGCAGGTTATGCAATTACTTCACATTGCATAACTAACTAGGAAGCGGTACTTAATTGCATTTGTTTGTCATGGCATTCTATGAGACCACATTTCTTTGAGGCATTTTTTCAAACAGTTCACTGCCTTGTCTATACTACCACATTTTTGATACATGTCTACCAAAGCATTTTGTCAAATAGTTCAAGTATTGCCTTGTTGCTATGGCTGAAAGCCTAAAACAAGTGCTTTCGAACAAGCTATGGATGTTTGGAAAAAATCTATCAAAAGCATAATAGTAAGCAATATCATAGACAAGGCAGTGAACTCTTTGAAAAAATGCCTCAAAGAAATGAGGTCTCATGACCTAATGGAATGCCATGGCAATCAAATGCTTTTGACTGTCATGGCATTCCATCAACATGAGACCTCATTTCTTTGAGGCATTTTTTCAAAGAGTTCACTTCCTTGTCTATGCTAACACATTTTTCATACATGTCTATAAAAGCATTTAGCCAAACAGTTCATTGCCTTGCTGCTATGGCTAAAAGCCTAAAAAACAGGTGCTTTGAACAAGCTATGGATGCTTAGAAAATCTATCAAAGCATAATAGTAAGCAATAGCATAGACAAGGAATGAACTATTGAAAAAATGCATCAAAGAAATGTGGTCTCATGGTGGTGGAATATCAAACAGTTCGCTTCCTTGTTGCTATGGTTGAAAGCCTAAAATAGGTGCTTCCAAAAAAGCTACATGGATGCTTGGAAAAAATCTATCAAAGCATACTAATATGCAATAGCATAGAAAAGGCAACAAAGTGTTTGAAAAAAATCCTCAAAGAAATGTGGTCTCAATGGTGATGGAATGCCATGAAAATCCATAGCAATTTGCTTGTCATGGCATTCATCATGCCATTCCATCACCATGAAATGACATTTCTTTGAGGCATTTTTTCAAAGAGTTCACTGCCTTGTCTATGCTAACACATTTTTCATACATGTCTATCAAAGAATTTTATCAAACAGTTCATTGCCTTGTTGCTATGGCTAAAAGCCTAAAACAGGTGCTTTCAAACAAGCTATGGATGCTTGGAAAAAATCTATCAGGGCATAATAGTAAGCAACAAGCTGATGCAATACAAAGATTGCCAAACCACTCAATAGGCCCATTCAAACTACCACAATTCAAGTTACATCAGGCCCATATCACTGAGACACAGCCCAAACAATAGGAGGAATGGCCTATTTCAACATACTACACTCAAACCCTTAAGGGATCAATTTGGTTGAATGTAGCTCGAAGTGATTCTACGTGTTTGGGTGTGAAAGAGGACCATTCCTAGCATAAACATTCCTATTTTAACATGTTAAAACAGTCCGTTTGGTCACACAAGTTGCAGAACGAAAATTGCACCACCTTGCAACTTTCCACTGCTTCCATCTAACACTTTTTCCATCAACTGAAAACTAAACACCACAGGGAAACCACTCCGAGATAATGAAAACCAAGAGAGGTTATTGTAAAGGGGCCCAACATGATTCCATAGGATCAGATGAGAAGTTTCTAAGCATCACAGTGTCTGGGAGTAACCTCATGCTGAAATTTGCACCCATTTTGCCCTTTAGACCGTTAAGGGATCGATCTGATTGAATGTAGCTCAGAGTGATTCCGCATGTTTGGGTGCGAAAGAGGACCATTCCTAGTGTGAAAATTTCTATTTGAACGTGTTGGAATAGTCCATTTGGTCGCACGAGTTGCAAAACAAAAATTGCACCACCTTGCAACTTTCCACTGCTTCTATTTGACACTTTTTCCATCAACTGAAAACTGGACACCACAAGAAAACCACTTCGAGATAACCAAAACCAAGAGAGGTTATTGTAGAGGGTCCCAACATGATTCCATAGGATTAGACGAGAAGTTTCTAAGCATCACGGTGTCCGAGTAACCTCATGCTGAAGTTTGCAGCCATTTTGCCCTTTGGACCCTTAAGGGATCGATCTGGTTGAACGTAGCTCAGAGCGATTCCGCGTGTTTGGGTGCGAAAGAGGACCATTCCTAGCATAAACATGCCTATTTTAACATGTTGGAATAGTCCATTTGATCACACGAGTTGTAGAAAGAAAATTGCACCACCTTGCAACTTTCCACTATTTCTATTTGACACTTTTTCCATCAACTAAAAACTAGACACCACAGGAAAACCACTCCAAGATAACGAAAACCGAGAGAGGTTATTGTAGAGGGGCCTAACATGATCCCACAGGATTAGACGATAATTTTCTAAGTGTCACAGTGTCCAAGTAACCTCGTACTAAAGTTTGCAGCCATTTTGCCCTTTGGACACTTAAGTGATCGATCCGGTTGAACGTAGCTCAGAGTGATTCCGCGTGTTTGGGTATGAAAGAGGACCATGCCTAGCGTAAACATGCCTATTTGAATGCATTGGAATAGTATATTTGGTCACACGAGTTGCAAAACAAAAATTGCACCACCTTGCATCTTTCCACTGCTTCCATCTGACACTTTTTCCATGAACTAAAAATTGGATACCACGGGAAAACCACTTTGAGATAAAAAAACCGAGAGAGGTTATTGTAGAGGGGCCCAACGTGATCCCATAGGACTAGATGATAAGTTTCTAAGCATCACGGTGTCCGAGTAACCTCATGCTGAAGTTTGTAGCCATTTTACCCTTTGGACCCTTAAGGGATCGATCTGGTTGAACGTAGCTCAGAGCGATTCTGTATGTTTGGGTGTGAAAGAGGACCATGACTAGTGTAAACATGCCTATTTTAACACATTGGAATAGTCCATTTAGCTGCACGAGTTGCAGAACAAAAATTGCTTGCACTAGACGACATTAAAAATTGCTTGCAAACCAAAATGAATTTTTATAGGATAAATACATTTTAGGGTACCCATTTTTGGCTTTAAAAACATATATCAATTTTAGATACACTTGTTTTGGAACACATGCCTACTGTCCCAACTTCTTTGCTTCTAAAGAACCCTAAACATGCAGTGAGTTTTTCTTGTTTTGTGTGGACTTTTCTTAAACAGGCATTTAGGAGTGATGGAAATGGTTGTAATTAGCTTGTATGAATCTGAATTGGGGTGAAGGGGTGAGCCTAGGTAATCAAAATCCTAGTGTGATCAACAAATTAAGCCTCTTGGGGACAGTGATACATTGGTCCATGGTTGTTCTTCCATCCACTGTCAAAAGGTGAGACTTTGGGGTCTTGCAGAGGTATATCATAGTTACCTAAATTTAGTATTTTGAGTCTGGTATAGGCTTGTGGGTGGATTTTATTTAGACTATCCTACCTTTCAAAAATCTGTTGTCCCACCAAAACTAGGCCTGAATAGCCCCCTTTTCCAAAGCAACCCTATTCAAAACTTATCACCTGACCATGAAACTTTCTACAGTATCTTAAATTATTCCCAAACTAAGTATTTTCTAGGTTTTAATCTCCTATGACACCCTCAACACTCTCAAACACAAAACCCTCACGAAATTGCTCCAAAAACTAGGGCCTCTTGAAAAATTGACTTCCACACGCTTCCAGAATCTTCTCTTTGACTTTTCACCATTAAATCATCATTCCTAAACACTTTCAACTCAAAAACATGCCCCTCATTAAGGTAGATCTTCTGCTGCTACACTTTAGGCATCATTTTCATGCAGTTTTCAATGTGAAATCTCAGTGTACACCCTATCATTCCACCTTCCTGCACATTATTTTTTTAGATCTGTATTATACATGTAAGGATTGATCCATTGGTTAAGAGATTTACAACTTAAATGATGAGTTTACACAAATTACACTATGACAACATTGCATTTTTGAAGCAATTTTGACTCCTATCATCTAAGACCCAAAAATCCATTCAAATGACCCTGAAAAAACCTTATTACATCATCAAGACATCAATATTGCATGTTCATATACAAATTTGAGTTGTTTGGCCTTCATAGGCTAGAAGAGCAACATTTGTGCAAGATTGCAATTTTCACACTAGTGATTTGGTAGACATGTATGCAAAATGTGGAAGCATAGAGAAAGCATGTGAAGTTTTTGACAGAATGCCTCAAAGAGATGTCATCTCATTGACTGCAATTATTGCTAGATATGCACAAAATGGATTTGTGGAAAATGCTTTAGAAAGTTTCAAGCAAATGCAATTATAAATCCAAATTCCACAACCTTTGCCAACATCTTTCCTACTTGTACCAAAATGGGGGCTTTGGAATAGGGTATGAACATCAATCAAAGAATAAATAATAGAGGAATTTTGTTAGATGTTGTAGTTGCAACTGCCCTAGTAGACATGTATGCAAAATGTGGAAGCATAGACAAGGCTTGTGAACTATTTGAAAAAATTCTTGAAAGAGATGCCATCTCATGGAATACGATGATTGCAGGATATACACAAAATGTATTTGCTGAAAAGGCTTTAGAAACTTTCAAGCATATGCAATTAGCAGGTGTGAAGCCAAATTCCATAACCTATGCCAAAATGGGAGCTTTGGAGCAGGGTATAAACATCCATCAGAGCATAATGCTAGATGCCTTCGAAACTACAAGAATGGGAAGACATTAAATATGCATTTATTAACATAAAAAAATGAGACTTACTAACAAATTTTACCATCAAGTATAAATTAATAAGAACAGCTGTGCATATACTTACAAATTAATAAGAACAGTTGTGCATATACTTACAAAATTAATCCAATGAACCATCGGGTCTGCTCTACTCTTTGTGTGT
>VDFB02271358.1:143689351-143816691 GCA_007258455.2 Sequoia sempervirens | reverse complement strand
GAGTCGAAGAGTGCGGGAGAGGGTGGGAGAGAGTTGGAGAGAGTGGGAGAGAGTGGTTGATTGGGAGATATTGTGGGAGAGGGTGAAAGAGTGTGGGAGATAGGGTGAGAGTGGGTTGGAGTGGGTCTACCCTATTAATTTAAAAAAAAACTAACTTTATTATAATGTGAGTGTGTTATGAATAAGTAGAGACATGGCCATTTAGGAAGAAATAACGCATTTGCATTATAACACGAGTGCATTTTGTATTGAACTAAAAATGGTTAAAAAACACAATATGCCCATGATGTCAGCCCACATTCTGCATATTCTCCTAGTTTTGCATGTGCTCTAACAAAAATTAGTTTTTTGGTGATTGAGTGAAGTCTATATGCATGATTTTTAGATTCCACCACCTTTTTCATGATATTTCCATCACCTTTGCATGAAATAGCAAAGTTTTCACATTGAAAGGTGTATAATATCAATTCAAGTTTGAATTACAAAGATAATTGATATACAATTGAAGTTTAGAGGGGAACAAGCTTTTGAAAAAGTCAAATTTTTGAGGAGTTTGAGGAAAGAAGAAGCAAAGGCTACATAATTGGGTAGAACTCCATGTGAAACTTTGGTTTTTTAGGTATGCGAAGTCTTTGTACATTTTCTTTCATTCTATTATGGCTTGCTTTCATTTTTGTTGTTTTTCTTATTCCATGTTGATCAAATTATTTGTTTGTCATGTTACAACCTTAGGAACTGTCAATGGATATTTTCAATGACACAATTCTATACACTTTCCTATTGCAGTTTTAAACCACATTTCTTTAAGGCATTTTCTTAAATTTAACAATTGATTTTCTTTGTGTATGCTTCCAAAGCTTTCATTGAGGTATTTTGTCAAACAATTATACAAACCAACTGATTGCCTTGTCTATGCTACCAAATTTTCTATACATGTCTCTAAAAAATTGGAATATACTCATAATGTAGTAGGGGGAGGCCTGCAACACACAAACACACAACTCCAATCTACAAACAAATTTTCAATTTACAATTTCATCATGACCTCTTCTTTCAACAAATTCACATTGTTAAAGTTGTAGCATATCAAAGTCACTCAATTGGATATAATTCCCCACACAACCTTCTCACTTCTCAGCAGACCCCCAAATCCAAAAACAGTCTTTACTTAGGTCTCAAAACAAAATATTTTCCAAGTTTTAGGACCTTGCATGCTCAAATAGGTTTCCAATACAAAACCCTAAATTTTCTCATAAATATCTAGGGTTTTCTATATTTCAAAACTCCAAGGCCTTCCAAGCCTCACCAAAGCATCAAAAAAAATAAAATTAAGGTGTACAAAAACAAAATAAACCTTCACTAGGCCTTTAGCCTCATTAGATCTCAAAAACACCACTTTGGTTCCTCTTTTTCATACCAAAAACTCACATTCTTAGCCTAAGACAACATCATGAACCCTATAGATGCCTTACCACTATTAAAAGAAAAATGAAACTTTAAAACAACATATTACAAGCCTTTCCTCTAAATCATAGGTCACCACAAAAGGAGGAAACGCTCCATCTTTAAACTAAAGTAAAACTCATACCTTGCTGGTCTGTACAGGCTGATCATGAAGAATGGAGCTTTTCATTCACCAAAACAACCAAAGGAGTTTCAAAATAGATTGAAGTCCAAGTTAAGACCTGCCACCATAGTGATTTGTTGTTCTATAGACCTAGGACCATTTAGACACCTTTATTTTACCCATTACAGAGCCTTTCAACATATCCAACAATCACCAATGCTTGTTTTGTACCAAACTGCACAAATTATTAAGTTTTCTATGCTTTTAAAGGCCCAAATTAGCCCAATTTTAGAAAGGGACCACCTTAAAAATGTGTCCAAATCTCTTGAAACCTTGGGGCAGCTCTTTATATCTATCAAAACTTCAAATTATAGCATTTTATTGTAGAGATTCAATCATTTACCACCCAAACCATAAAACCCTCTCCCTAGGCTTAGAAACTGTATGTTTTATTGAAAGTAGCACTTTCCAAACACTCCAAAACTTGAAAACTATTGAAACAAGCCTAATATACCTTGTTCATGCTCAATCTAACATAAAATAACATTTCCCAACTCAGAAACTCAATTTCAGTCACCAAAATCTTAATTTTGTTAAGGAAAACTCAACATTCCCTCATTTGGTTTGATGCCCAATCCAAGATCATCCTCCATTCAAGTTTATCATGGCCTTTTATAATGTTTCCCTCTTAAAACAAACCATTTCAACTTTGAAAACTAACATTTGAAAGAGGTGACCGTTGGTCTCCCTCTTTAATAGACTTTTACAACCCTTCACTATTAGTTAATTTGACTTGACTTAGCACTTTTTGCACAGGTAAAATTATTCGTCATGCCAAAGAAATGAATTGTTAAAAGGAAAAAAATAACAGATGATTAGCTCCAAGCCTTTAGAGATAAAGAGAAAAAATGGATGAGGGAATATCATGAAAAGTAGAAATTGGGAACGATTGATGAAAACAAGCTAGTTGAAGAGGAATCTCAACCGTCAAAAAGAGAAAAGAAATTGGCAACACAAAGGGCACGAATGAAAAAGATTCATGCTAGGGGAGATGAAGATACCGTAGTTGGAGACACACCCTCTACCGCAAGTGAATATGAAGGGACACCATTAAGCACAAGCGAATATGGAGGGACACCATCTACCACAAGTGAGTATGCTTGGACACCATCCACCACATCTGAAGTTGAGAGTACATCATCACTTGGATTTGATGAACAAGGTATTCCATTATCCCCATGTGAACCTCAAGGTATGTATTCTATTCCACCCTCGGTCAAAGGTACATAATCTATCCCACCTCAATTAAATATTGATGAAATTGCTAATGTTGAGATGTATGTACCTAAGAGAACACCACCTAGAATTTTTCGTAGAAATCCAAAGTTTTTTATTAATATTGATGAGGATAATTTGCAGCACATGGAAGGTAAGATTCCAGAATACACTTGTAGAAGATATGTTGATAAAATTTGGAAAATGTTCTTTGAAAGGCTAAATGAGACCTAAAGATGTCAACTATTTGTTCAAATGATGTGGGGTTTAAAGTACAAAAACATCATGAAGACTCTTGGGTTGAAAACATTGAATGCATCAAGTGAAAACACTATTGTGAAGAGTCTAATGGATGCTTATGAGAGTGTGGGTAAGACCTCACACTCAAAGGATAGTAATGTCACCTGACGTGTCATTACATTGACTTTGGTAAGCTATCAAACAAAGAGATCACGTCTCATTAAAAAGACAAGTGAACAAATGGGAATTAGTAGAAAAACTTTATCAAAAGCCATTCAAAGGCGGCAAAGAATCAAGGGCACTGATTCAAATGAATTATGGGAATTCTCGGGAAGACTGCCACATAAAGATAAAAAAGTTGTTGAAGCATTGAGAACACTACTTGAAGAATATTGGAAGAATAATACAAGGCCATTTCTGAATCAAAGGGATGTCATAAGAAGGAGAATTGGTAGTCGGAACCGTGAGCCACATCCAAAGCATTTTTTGGATATGACTCAAACCCATTTTTTTTATAAATTTCAAAATGTTTATCCTCAAATTAGTATTTGTCAAATATTTTTTGAAATGCTTAAACCTTTTTATGTCATGATAAATCACACATGCACTACTTTTTGTTGTAGACTACATATTGAATTCACTAACCATTTGACGTTTATCATTCTATATGTTTAGATTTTCATACTAATGATGTTTTGCAAGATTGTGGCATAGAAGCCCCACCAAAATCTTCAAGAGAGTTCTTATCAAAAAATTTATGTCAAATAGAGGATGGCCAAATATTCTATAGGAAAACATGATTGGATGGTTGATGCGAGCATTGCAGTGGCTTGCAACGAATGCTAGTATGTCAACATATGGAAAGCACAGATGAGGTGGGGCATAAACTAGTAGATTTCAGGAAGTATAAAAAAATGGCATATGCTAAAAAAGATGGGTCTCAAGTAAAAAGGTGTGATTTGGTTATTAAGAAGATTCTAGTGTATCAGTTTATGTCCATGTTTCATGAGAATCGAGTGTATGAGTATGTAAGGCATACCCATAGAGCCTGATGGTTAGACATGAAATTCAAGCTATGCAAGGACACCTTTCCTATTGGCAACATAGTATCAGTGGTTGACTTTGTAGAGAACTACACTCTATAGCCACAGTGTGAGGTGTAGTCACAGTATTACAACTCCACACAGGTTTCAACATTCATTCATGTAGCTGATAGTACAAAGGACCAAAGGAAGGTATTGAGGGAGTATCACTTTTATATTAGTGATGATCACACACATTCTCTAGAGTTTGTGCAAGGTTGCTTCCAGATTTTCTATAGTGATTTGGCTCGGAGGGGCATAGCATATAGTCAGCATATAATATGGTTAGATAACTGTGCAGCACAATTCAAGAATGCGCACATGCTCTATTGGTTGTACAGGATGCATCTCACTACAGGTGTTCAGCATATGTGGAACTTTTGTGAGGTTGGGCATAGAAAGGGGGAGCATGATGGTGCAGGAGCATGCATGAAAATAGCATTAGCACGAGAAGAGTTAAAGTATAAAGACAGTGCAAAGTTCATAGATGCAAGTTCAATCGTCGAGTGGTGTAATGCTTCGATGGGTCCAAGTAATGAAGGTATGTCTTTAGTTTGTAGATTCTTTTGTTTGATGGATGATACTAACATTGCACCATATGAGGATTGTTGTACACTAACAGAATCAAGTGAGCTACAGTATTTCCTTAGCTCAAATGTAGGTTCATGGAGTATCAATACACGTAAGATGGCATGTTTTTGTTCTTCATGTACAATGCAAGCTTGGAAAGATTGAGATTCAGTGGAGTGGGTTGACAAATGGTTGACAAGTTATCTTACCCCACTTCACACATATCACCCTCCAATGCCATTGGAACTAACATAGATGGAATCATCGATTGACTTTGACCACGTATCAAATCTAGTTCAACCAGGTAATATATCTACTTGCTTAGTTTTTCAAATTCCATATTGTTATCTTACTTTGTATTGTATTTGTAATGTTGACTAATTTCAAGTGATTTTATGCACATATCAATGTAGGGCATGTTTATGCAGTTATTGCAGATGAAGAAAATGAAGAGGGAGTGGACTATTACTTGTGTTGTGTTGAGGCCAAAAAGAAATTGGAAGCCCCAATTATAAATGGAGAAAACATCGAATACCCTATAGGGTCAATTGTTGTTACTAGAATGTGGCTTAGAAGGTGCCCACATAAGAGTGTTAAAAATTTGTTGTTTGAGGACTTTAACACGCATCATAAGATTCTTCATTACTCGAACCTTTTTGTGGCATCCAATTTTTGTTTGAGAAAATATGGGGGTATACCTTTGAACAAGACCTTGTGGAAGGTCTGTGAGTTTGACCATGAGGCAATACTTGACACAATAAAGAGTAGAGCAGATCTAGATGGTTCATTGGATTAATTTGTAAGTATATGCACAATGGTTGTTATTAATTTATACTTGTATCCACATTAATTTGTTTGATGCCAATGCTATCATGTCTTATTTTACTTTGCATATCTCTAAGTAACCCGGTAAACATTGAATGGTATCCCCTTGCAGAAAATGCAGATTTATGAGTCATCCAAGAGAATCTTAGGCATAAAAGCAATGCAACATCCCTATTTTAATTATGAAGCCTAATCTCAATTATGATTTTCAGCCATTACAAAAGTGTGTGCGAAGCTTGGTGAGGGAATTTCAAGTTATTCATTTGAAGTTAACCTTATCATGAGCACCTATGATGCAGACATTATAGGAGCATCTCGAATTTCAAGATATTCTAGATTCATGAGAGGTATTGTGTGCAATGGGTATCTTGGAACTCACAGTGAAGAGGTATGAGTAGGAGTGACTAAGTTGAGAGACTTCCATGCCTATCTGTAAGTTCCTTCCATCTATTTTCATTTCATTTCCATTTTGGACATGAGTTGTTTCTTTATATTCTTTTACTTTGCCTATCTGTAACAAAACTAGTAAAAATTGATTGGTCTCTCCTTGCAGAAAATGCTGATTTTGGAGCCATCAAAGAGAATATCAGCCAAAAAAGCAATGCAACATCCTTATTTTGATGATCTTGACAAATATAAATTTTCATTTCAAGCCATTATAAAAAAGTGTGCAAAGCTTTGTGAGGGAATCTCAAGTTTCTCATTTCAAGTTAACCTCTAAATGAGAACCTATGATGTAGACATTATAAGAGGATCTCAAATGTATGAGTGACATTGTAAAATATATATGAGAATAGAGTACCTAAGGCATTGTAATGAGGTTTACTTGTAATGACATTTACTGAAATAATAAAATTTGGTGTAGGGGCACCAAGGTTATTGAGCAAATTTGGTTCACTGAAATCTTTTAAGTTAGTTTTGTGTTTTGAGTTTTTTCAAGTGAATAAGGTCATAACACATCCACAATTGATTTATAATGTAATAAGTCATATTAGTTACAAAAACAAAAGTTAGGCATGCTTGGAAAGATGTAGAATCATTTGTAAAGGCTATTTTAGTCAATATTTAAATTTGTAGCCTTTTGAAGGAAAATATTTGAATATGGTTGTAAATGTACTATTAGTGGGATTGAGATTGTTAACCTTTAGAGAGTAGTAGTATTTATGTTGATGAAATTTCCTTTAGATGCAAGGATTCAAAGCACATCAACCATTTGGTACAAATGATTAAATCCCAAAGATGATCTGTAGCAATGAAAGAGTCTAAAAAGGAAGAGAGAGCCAAACTGGTGACTCGGGATAAACTTTAGTGATGCAAAGTCAAGGTGGAGAAGACTCAAACAAATTAGATTTTAGTAAATCAACAAGCTTTGTTATTTCACTTGGCCATCTTGGAACAACTACCAACAAAAAGACATCGAAACTCAACAATTTAGCTTAAATTTTAGAGAATGCCTCTCAAAGACCATCTCATCATCAATATAGCATCTACATAAGCCCCCAAGACCATTCCCAAGCCAGACATACAAGGTTTTTTTGCAATTTCTTGGAAATGGACTTCAAACTGCCCTGTAAAAGGCTACAAAATTAGCCCTGTTTTACAAACAAAATGCTCTTTAAAATTCTTCTTGTGAACCCCAAATTTGAAGTGCCTACAAAAAAACAACAACAAACAATGTTAGAGAGTCATCTTGTAAGCATGAACAAGGATTCCCCATGAAATCCATTCACAAAGCTAAAAATAGGAAATAAAACAAAGAAAACAATGAAGAACATAATGGAAGTATGAAATCCTAATTTAGCATGCAAACACTTGATCCCATGGGGGAGTTGGTGCAAATAGGTGTGTGGAGATTTTCCCTTTCCCAACTCCTTGAATGAAAATGTTGATTGAAGATGATTGATCCACTTGATAAGTCCCTCAATGAGCTCCAAAATCTGCAATAAACTAGTTAAGAAGATGGATGGAATTTGAGAGATATTTGTGCATAATAACTTTGCATAATTGTGGATGATAAAATGCATGGTGAAGCATTCTATTTATAGAATGTTGAAATGGAAACAAAGCCAAAATAGAGCAATGTGGGACAAAGATTTGGCCAATGGAAAAATGCCACTTGTCCAAATGTGATTGGGTGAGGAATGAGCAAGTTTTGACAAATGTGCAATAAATGCATTTTTTGAATTTGAATTTTGAGAAAAGACATGTAAGAGGGGGAAAGAAAATTGCATTAAATGCCACTTGGCTCAAGGCAAGGACATGTAAGAAGAAGTAAATGCCTTGTTGGAAGGACTTGTAAGAGAGAGTAAATGACATGTTGGAAGGACATGTCATTCAAATTTTGAATTTGAAATAGAAGAATATTCCTCCAAAAGATGCTTTGTTGAGGGAAAATGAAGATTTAATAAATCAATAAATTGATTTATTTGTGCAAGTGGAAATATCTAGAGAATGCAAGTGGATGAGTTTAGCAATGCAAGTGGATGAGATTAGCATTTAATCAGAATTAGATTAAATAAATGATGATTATGTTAGTTTGACTTATTTTGACTTAGATTTTTGGATTAATTTAAATCAAACAAGAGGGGAAATGATTTAATGAGTTTAATTAAATAAATATGTTTTGATTATTTATTTAAAGAGATTGAAGCAAGATTAAATTAAATAATATTTTAATTTATTCAATTTAATAGATAGACTTTAGAGATTTAATTAATTAAATAAAATTAATTATTTAATTAAAAGAGATGGAGAATGATTTAAGAGACTTAATTAAACACATGATTTGTTTAATTAAGAGAAGAAAACAAATGAATTTAATCAAATAAAGATATTCAATTAAATGGTTAGGTCAGGGAATGATTTAGGATGAAATGATGTCGGTAGTCAGATTTAGATGCGCAATGTCAACTTGTACATTTTTTGTGTCTACATTTTGCCCCTCTTTGAAGCAATGTACTTGTTGCATTGATTCAAAGAATGATCTTGTCATGTTCAAAATCAAAAAAATTCTAATTTTTTTAGATGCCCCACTATTGCCCCAATGAGAAGAATTGCATTGGTATATTGCCCCCTCGAGATGTTGAATGGGAATGCCAATTGCCAATCAAAATCGCGATAAAATGCGAGAGGAGTGGTTGATGTAGATGAATGGACATTCATTAGCTGTGGGTGGCTTCATGTACCAATTGGGATAGAAATGTTAGTAAAGATAGAAGAATGTGATAGAAGAATGAAAGAATAAGATGATCATGCAAATGATGATGACTACTTGCCGTGGAGTTGGGATTTTCAAAGGGCGAATTTCCTTATGTTTGATAATACACACAGTACAATGCATCAAGGTATCGAGAACCAGGATGGAATTGTACCTAGTGTGATGGACTTTGACTCGACAAATCAGATAGGAGTATTCTTGTTCACACCTAACATACGAAACCCTGCCTAGAAAATAGTTCAAATATTTCAAATATCTCAGACCAAAGCATAGGAAGGCGAGCCTTTCTATGTGGTCAACAAGAAACTTAAAACACCCTCACTACAGACTAAACAAAAGCACGCATGACCAAGGTTATATTACAAAGATATCCAACAAGCACAACAGACAAAAGATAATGATCGTTGCCCCATTCCTATCTCTCTAAATCCTTCGTTTGGACATCATCGAGAGCTCCTTGGAATGAGCACAATGAGATAAATCAAACAAGATAAAGTAAGTGAGCAAACAAACTAATGTTCTTCATATCGTTAGCCGAGAGAAACGATATTTCAAAAGATGAGAGCCAAAACTTATTGCCAAAAGATAATGTCCATTGTTGGAACGGATCCTAGGACATGTTAATGACATGTCGTTTTGTTTACCCAAAGTGGTTGGTTTGATAAAAGTGCCCATTGTTGGAACGGATCCTAGGACATGCTTTTATCAAACGATGATGAAATTGATTTATGATTTATATGCCATTGATAAGAAAAGAGTTGACCAACTTGCTTGTTGACTAACCTATACTTGAGATTTTGACAGTTTAGGTTTTCACATTTGACTACTAGACTTGTTTCTGATTGTTTTACCAAAGGTTGAGGGTGATGATAATTTTTTATGGATGACTGATTATCACGAGTGTAAGCGAGATGAGGCGGATGGATTTTTTTCAAATATTTGGATGTTTTTGGAGTTTTGTAATGTTTTGAGGCTATTTTTGGTATTTTTTCAAATGTTTTCAAATGTTTTGATTTTCAATTTTCCAATGTTTTGAGATTTTATGAGATTTTGACGAAGAGACTAACCTAAAGACCTATCCTAGGGGCCTCGGGGGCTGATCAATAGATTAGCCTTGCCTACGTTATACACGTAGAGACCACATAGTTCAACTGACAACTTGACCAATTTACAAATGAAGATATACATGATGAAATGTCAATTTTATTATGACAGACTTCTATAGGACTGACCTAAATGTCTTGGGGGATAATCAAAGATCAACCTTGCCTACGTTCAAGCTCAGAGATGACGTAGTTCGACAAGATGACTCTGTTTTTGACTTTTTGACTGACTTTTTGACTTGTTTTTGGATTTTGATATGTTTTGAATGTTTTTGGATTTTCTAATTTTCTGATGTTTTTGGATTTTCTGATTTTCTGGACCTTAAGATCATACACGAATCCGATCTGATGAGAACGTGCCCCCAGTATGAAGCAATAGACTACTCCGATATAGGCAGGACAAATTGACCTTTTAAGTGGGCCAAGTAGCTCTAGGAGGAATCGTGACACAAACGCAAGACTAAGCTATGGTGCAGATGCAGATGGAAGGGTGAAATGTGATGATATGCCATGGGTGAGTGAATGATGCAAAGCAAGTCATGTAGACTAAGATGGATGGAGAGTGCTTATTTACACAAGGTGCCTGTTTGCTAGGTTTTCACCAAGGTACTTGCCCAAAGTGCCACCGAAGTGGTTTTCACTAGAGGATGATTTTTTCTCTTTACTATTTTCTTGATTTTTTTATTTTATTTTTTTGTCACCAAGACGCCTATTTGCCAGGTTTTCACCGAAGTAACCATTTTTTAAGGAATTTTTATGATTTTTTGGATTTTTGGTTCTATACCTTGAAAGATTTAGGCATAAAACTTTCTGAGATGGGAGCTATTCATTGGCTCCTATAGGGGTTCCCCTTCGGGTGTTGATAATTGATATGCCCCTGATTTGTAGCTTGCTGTGATGACAAAGGGTCCCAGCCAGTTGGGTTCAAACTTGCCCTTGCCATTTGGGTTCAAGACATTCTTCTGATTCTCTTTTAGCACCAATTCTCTGACCTAGAAAGTTTTGCTTCTAATTTTCTTGTTGTAGCTCCTTTTGAGTCTATTCTGATACACTTGTAGATGGTTTAAAGCGTCCAGATGTCGCTCATCCAATAGTTCCATCTTGTTCAATCTTGAAACTCGATACTCCTCATCCGTGATGAGGTTTTGCAATGATACTCTAAGGTATGGTAGCTCAATCTCAATGGGCAAGATGGCCTCTGATCTGTAGACCAAGGAAAATGGTGTGGCACCAGTGGGTGTGCGGATGCTGGTTCGATAAGCCCAAAGGGCAGGATTAAGTTGCAAATGCTAGTCACGACCTGCATCATTGATAGTTTTCTTAAGCATTTTGAGGATGATTTTATTTGTAGCTTCTGCTTGGCCATTGCCTTGGGGATAGTACGGGGTGGAAAAAAGATGTTGGATTTTGAATTTATCGCATAGGTCATGGACTTCCTGATTTTTGAATGGTGTCCCATTATCTGAGATAATGGCTTGTGGAACACCATAGTGGCATATGAGATAGTTCGAGATGAACTTTGAGATCTGCTTTCCTGTTATGTAGGTCATAGGTATGGATTCAACCCACTTGGTGAAGTACTCAATTGCAGTTATAATGAATTTGTGGCCGTTGGATGAGGTGGGTGTGATTTTCCCAATGAGATCGAGTCCCCACTGTGAAAAGGGCCATGGTGTGACAATTGGATGAAGCTCTTGAGCGGGAGCATGGATGAGGTCCCCATGTTGCTGACATTGTAGACACTTCTTGACGTATTCATGTGCCTCTCTGTCCATGGTAGGCCAGTAATACCCACTCCTCAACAATTTCTTAGCCAAGGTCATGCCACTCGAATGAGAACCACAGATGTCGTTGTGCACCTCAGTTAGGGCAGCCGAAGCCTCCTTAGGGTTAAGACATCTTAGTAAGGTTCCTTCTATGCTTCTGCGATATAGGGTTTCTCCTAAAATGATAAAACAAGATGCTTTCTTGATAAAGGTTTGTCTAAGGCTTGAACGCAAATCGGTGGGAATGATACCTATCCTAAGGTATGTGTAAATGTCTTGGTACCACTGATCATTCGGACCAATGATTTTTCCCACAAATTATAACTCTGGTACCTTGAATGCTGGTACGAGAAGTTGCTCTACTAAGATGTATTTCAGAACATTTTGAGGGATCTCTAAGAGTGATCCAATAGTTTCCATTGTGTTTGCTGCTCTACTGTTGGTTCTTGGTACTTGCTCGAATGTGATGTCAACAAAAGATTCCTTGAGATTTTCCACCAACCTTTTGTATGGAGTTAGCTTATCATCCTTTGTTTGTTACTCATTGTTCACTTGATTTATGATAAGCTGTGAATCTCCATATACCTTGAATGTCATAATGTTCCACTGTATTGCTATCCTGAGACCTATAGTTAAAGCCTCGTATTCTGCAATGTTGTTCGTACAAGGGAATGCTAGTTTGTATGATCTTGGTATACAATCCCCTTGTGGAGTGATGAAGAAGATACCATCTCCTGACCCATGTTGTGTGTAGGAGCCATCAAAGTATAGTTTCCAATGAGTAGCTATGTCAATGTTGAAAATGGATTCATCTGGAAATTCTGAAACAAGTGGGTTCTCTGCATAGATAGGTGCGTCTGCTAGTTGGTTTGCAATGACCTGTCCCTTGATTTCCTTGTGCTCCACATACTCAATGTCATATTCTGATAATATCATTACCCACTTAGCCATTCTTCCTATAAGCATTGCCTTTGAAAGAAGATACTTTAGGGGATCAATTTTAGCTATGAGTTTGATCTTGTGTGCCAACATGTAGTGTCTAAACTTTTGGGATGCAAACACCACTGCTAGGAAAGCTTTTTCAATGAATGTATAGTTTAACTCATGGCCCACCATTGTATGGCTGATGTAGTAGATGGCTCTTTCTATTCCATTTTCATCATGTTGTGCTAGGAGAGCACCAAGGGCTGCTGTAGTTGCTGAGATATAAAGGATCAATGGTTTGTTCTGAACTGGAGGCCTTATTACTAGAGGTGTTAATAGATATTCCTTGATTTTGTTGAAGGCTTGTTCACATTTGTCATCCCATTTGTAAGTTACCCCCTTGTGGAGTAAGTGAGAGTAAGGGATTTGTTTGTCTGCTAATTGTGCTATGAACCTGTGAATTGACTGAAGCCTGCCTTGGAGACCTCTTAGTTGTTTCAATGTCCTAGGAGCTTCCATTTCAAGTATTGCTTTCACCTTTGCTGGATCAATCCCAATGCCTCTCATTGACACTATGTAGCCCAACAGCTTTCCTGATTGTATGCGAAAGATGCACTTCTTGGGATTCAAACGAACCTTGTATTCTTCTAGTTTGTCAAAGATAGCACTCAAGACCGATATATGATCCTTCCTCTTTTTGGATTTTCCCAAGATGTCATCAACATAGTCCTCAACTATTTTGTGGATCATGTCATGGAATATTAGTGTCATGGCCGTTTGGTATGTGGCCCCGACGTTCTTTAAGCCGAATGGCATTACGTTCCAGTAGTATGTTCCCCAAGGACAAGTGAAAGATATTTTATGTTGGTCTTCCTCTGCAATTCTTATTTGATTGTATCCTGAAAATCCATCCATCAAGGAAAGCATCTCATGCCCCGTGGTCATGTCTACAATCATATCAATGTTAGGCAATGGAAAATCATCTTTTGGGAAAGCCTTGTTCAAGTCCCTAAAGTCCGTATAGATTCTTATGCCCCCAGTTGGTTTTGAAATTGGTACTAGATTGGAGACCCACTCAGGGTAGACGATCGTTCATATGAATCTCGCATCTAGTAGTTTCTGGAGTTCCATTTTGACTAATAGAGCAATCTGTGAGTGCATCTTTCTCAACTTTTGTTTTACAAGTTTAGCTTCAGGATAGACTGCCAAGTGATGAACCACTACCTTTGGATCCAATCCTGGCATATCAGCATAGGTCCACACAAAATTTATCTTCAAATTTATCTTCCTCTCCTTTAAGAAGGTAGCCAACTCCTCTTGTTCTTTGCATAATAATGACTCAGCGTACAATGTAATATGAGGAGTTTCTTGTGTTCCCAGATTGATGGGGTTGCACTTTTCTGCTAGCATAGCTGACTTTTCTTGGTGTATAGCTATAAGAGGAAGATTGAATCCCCCATCCTCAAGCACCTCAGAGAGGTTTTCACCATTGGATGTGTCCTTTCTTTTTACTTTTTCAGAGTCAGAGAGTGCCACAAGGTGGTTTTCACTCAAGGACTTGGAGATTATTCTCAATTTTTTATTTTTGCAACTAAGGGATTCAATCATTTCTCCATAGTATGCATGTGTATCTAGCTCTATGATAAAACCTGCCTTATGATCCCCACATGGAATGTCATCCCTAAGTCCCATGAATTCTGAGAGTGCCTCATCGTTTTCAAACATGTCAAGAATTGGTGGTCCTCGTTGGTCGTAATCAATCAGTTGGAGATAGACTAATCGGATTTCATTGCTTTGGTTTTCAGACTCATAATACAAGGTGCTAATCATAAGGATGTTAGTATCCTCAAACAAAAAAGGTAATCCTATTTCTGGTGACTCAGTTAAATCAGTGGGCATTCCTAAAGTCATGGAGGATTGTGGAGTAGCTACGGATTCTTGAGGAGGCGTTCGGTTCTGTCTACCATGGGCACCTCGACCAAGTATAGTTACCTTAGGAGTAGGATGACCAATGCCAAGATTTTTTATTTGCTTCTCAAGTATAATGGGTATTACACGCCCGTTATTATCTTGGCCTAACCCTTGGTCCCGGTTATAGCCCATCGAGAGCATCATCTTCATACCTTTGTTTCATTCATCCATAGGCAATTCAACTACCGGTATATCATCTCGATAGAGGAGATGAGATAGGTCCCCCTCTAATGTTTCCTGACCAAGATCTCCTACACTTGTGAAGGTGGGGTTTCGTTCATAGGAGACTTGAGATGTTGAAGCTTCTTGTGATTGTGGTCGTCCTCTTGATCTAGGAGATTGTGGTAGCTCTCCTACTACAAAAGCATTCTTAGGCATTGAATAGTTTCCACAACCATCATATTGTATTATGACTTTGATATTAGAAAAGGCAGGGATGGTGGGGGTGGAGGTTCTATCGTAGAAGTGAGAGTGGCGGGATCCACGTAAGGTGTTCATGGGCCTTCATCGTTCTTGGGTACTTGCAGGATCTTGTAGTATTTTTCCTCTAGATTTTTTCAATAGGCAAATGGCTCAGGATCTCCGTGGATAGTAACCTCTTGACCTTCATGTGTGAATTTCACACATTAATGAAAGGTTGAAGCTGCATCTTGCATTGCATGTATCCATGGTCACCCTAGGAGAATGTTGTATGGTAAATCAAGGTCCAAGACCTGACAGTTGGTTTGCATGATGGCGGGTCCAACCTGGACAGGAAGCTAAATGGTGCCTTGGGATACCCTTTCTTGTTCATCGTATGCTCTTATTTTGATTCCTTTTCCTTTGTCAATTGAATCCTCTGAAATGTTCAAATTCTTTAGAAGCTTTAAGGAGCAAATATTTAAGCCTGCACCTCCATCCACCAAGACTCTCTTGACTTTCTTTTTATTTACGTACACCTCCAGATGAAGCACACGGTTGTGAGATGGTTGTGTGGGGAAGTCTTGTTCAGAAAATGTAAGAACGTTAGGAGTGGTGATACTTGCGACCATAGCTTGGAATTGTTCTGCATCTAGATCTATGGGGATAGTAGATGACGCCAAAGCTTCTTCTAGAATCTTTTTGTGTGCAGATGAGATATTGAGTAACTCCTTGATGGAGATATGTGTAGGGGTTCTTTTCAATTGATCCAATACATTATAGCCACTAGGGTTAGACCTTGGATTGGATGTGGCATTTCTGCTTAGTTGGGATGGTGCTGCAATGGTAACCTTTCCACCTCTTGTGGTGACTCCACAATTAGCTTGGGCCCCTTTGATGGTGATGACTCCACAAAAATCATCTACACAAGCAACAACACCCTCGTATGTGTGGTTGACATTTTTATAAGCCCCTTTTCCTTTGTCTTGATCTTTTTTTCCTTTGTTGCCATTATTCGGCATCGGATTCGTGTAAATCTTGAGATCTTTGTTTCCTGATGGTGCTTCCACATCTATAATTTTGTCATCTATGAGGTCTTGAATTAGATTTTTGAGCCTCATGCAGTTGTTTGTCGTGTGTCCCTTGAGTTTGTGGAAGTTGCAAAGATAATTCTCATTATACCATGGTGGCTTGACCGATGGCTCTTGATAATTATTATGTGTAGGGACCATTATCAATTTTTCATCTACCAATCTTTTCATGATTGCTTCAGCAGGTTCCCCAAGGAGTGTGTATTTTTGTTTGGGGAAGAACTTTTTTCGCTGTGGTCCTCCCTGATTATCAATGTTGTTTGTGTTTTGGTTATGGGATGGTTGGACCACAGTATTGACTTGTCGATTGCTTTGATTGGTATTTTGGTGTTGTTGTTGTTGAGATGGTGGATTGTTCTTCCGTGGGGCACTAATGACAACTTTGGCGTCAATGACACCATCATTGGTTACATTATGATTCTTTGCCCATGTTCATGGTTTGTCATGATAATTGGATGATGAGAGGCCTTCTTGATATGATGAAGTTTCTCCCTATGTGGCAAGGCCTTGTTCGATATTGAGCGCCCTAGGGATCAACTGGTCATAAGGGGTGATGTTTTGCACTTTGAGGTGGAAGGCCAAGGGCCCCTCAAGGTTCACAATGATAGTTCCCACTTGTTGCTCTTCAAGCATGGACCACTTGCTTCGATTAGCTTTGGATCGCCATCATTGTAAGAAAGCACCAAATGATTCATTTTTCCCTTGTTTGAGAGCTGATAATTCCTATAAGCTAACCTCCATGGGAGTGTTGAAGGAATAATTTTGTATGAAGGCATCTATGATTTCCTAGAATATTTTGATTCAAGAAAGTTGAGAAAACCAATCAATAGCATTTCTAGCCAAGCTTCTTGGGAATAATCTCATCAAGTACGTTTCGTCGTAAGCCACCTCCATGCAATGTACTTGGAATTTCCTGATGTGATCTTCAGGGTTACCCATTCCATGATATTTGTCAAATTTGGGGATCTCAAACCCTTTTGGGAATGGTTTCATTTCTACGCTCCTATCAAATGGATAAGGGCATAGGTTTTTTTGTGGTTTTGGTGTTCTTTCTGATTGAAGGTCAAGAACTTGTTGTGACAAAAATTTTATTTGTGCCGTAACATCCAATTGTGGATTAGGAGGTGGAATGAAGGTGTTCTGGGGGGTGGAGTGGGTGTTTGAATGGGTGGAATGTTTGCTTGTTGTGCCATGTATACTTTCAACAATGCTTGTTGTTGATCTTGTTGTTGTTGCGCTAATAGAGCTTGTTGTTGTGCTTGTTGTTGTTGGTCCAACAATGCTTGTTGTTGGTCAGCTAGGGCTTGTTGTGTTGCTTCTTGTTGTTCTTGGTATTGCTCTAATGCTTGCTGATATGCAAGTTGTTGGGCTGCTTGTTGTTGTGCGAAGTACTATGCTTGTTCTTGCGCTCATGCTTGGGCATCTTGGGCATCTTTTGCAGCTTGAGCAGCTTGTGCAGCTTGTGCAGCTTGAGCAGCTTGTGTAGATTGTGCGGCTTGTGTGACTTGAGCAACTTGTGCAGCTTGTGTGGCTTGTGTGACTTGAGCAGCTTGTGCGGCTTGTTGTTGTTGTTACAACAAAGCTTGGGCTTGTGCCACTTGTTGTGCTTGTTGTTGTTGCAACGATTTTTGAGCTTGACTTTGCTGTGAAGCTTGAGAAGCATGCGTGGCTATAGGCGCTTACTGAATTGTTTGATATTGTTGGAGCAATTTTTGGTATGCTTTGAATGCAGCGTTGTAATGGCTTACTTGGCTTGGTCGCAATGGTGGTGGTGGTGGGATCAGAATTGTGTTGGGAGTTTGAGATGCGCTTAGAGTGATGGTGGTGGTGGGAGGTTGCGATGTAAGGGGTGTGATGGGGGTAGTGGAAGTTTGAGGTATAGTGGATGTAGTGGTTGGAGTGAATGTGGTGATAGGTGCGTTTGGGATGGGTAAAGTGATAGGAATGGTGGGACTAGGTGAAGTGGTAGGAATGGTAGAGATGAGTGAAATAGTGGGTCTTTGAGAGACCATATTTTGATTAGCTATCATGCATTGGTTTGATGTGGATGGTGTGTTTGAAAGATGTGATGTACCCCCTTGGTTGGATGAATTGATTTGGATGGGGCAATTTATGTTAGGGAAAGGTAGAAGTTTAGTTAAAGGGGATATCCCTAAACCAAAATATGGTGTTGACGTGGTGGGAGGTGTGAATGGTTTGAATGGTAGAGAATTTTCTTGTGCAAATGAAGAGACAAATCCGTAAGGTCTCTCTATTTCGGATGAGCTTGCTTGTACCAAAGGTCTAGACACTTGCGTGTCAAGGGAAAATGATGAGGTGGTATGGTAAGGAACCTCAGATGTATCAATAAATCCAAGTGGGTTGTAAAGTGGATTTTGATGCGTGTTGAAGAGGGTATCATCCTCATTGATAGTAGGTTCTATGGTGGTAATGGAGGTGGTCGATTGTGGAAGGGTGTTTTGGTCATTTGGTACAAGAAGCGCATCCTCAACAGTGTTGAGAATTGATGGATTTATTTTAGTCATTGCGCGAAGAAACTTTTGTAGTTTTGGTTGTTTGAGCATCTCAAGAACTTCTTCCTCACTTAGTTCTGTTGGTGTGATGTCTTCCACCAAGACCTCTTTTTGTGGATCGTGTGTAGTGATAGTGAGGTCTGGAAGTGGTGTGTTTTGGATTTCTGGAATGTTTTGGCTTAGATCACTTGTGGTTGATGTTTCTTGATTTAACTCCATGTTCCTCTTGTGTTGTGATCTTGTTTGAACCATAAAAGAGCAAACTAGGATGTGTAAAAGATCAAAGATGTGAAGATGAAAGGTGTATGATATATGGATGAGAATGGAAGTTTTGAATTTGTATTGAAAATCTTGATGTGATGCTAGGTACTTTGGGTTTGCTTTGATTGATGTTTGTTTGATGTTTAGACTTTGAATTCTGTCTTTTGAATGTTGATGTTTGAGCAAGAGATATCCCCAAGATGTTTGGATGATGATCTAAAAAAGATAACTAATGCTCATAAAAGATAATTTGATTTAGGAGTGAGAATAGGATGTGTCTACTCACAAGCTAACCAAAAGATAATCCAAATTAGTGATGGGAGAAGGATGCATCTATCCACCATTAATTTGAACAAAGTGATAATTCAACTAAGCATGTGCAAAAGGATTCATTCACACACACTTGAGTTGAACAAGTTTGATGTTGATGTTTGAAGAATTCAAAGTCTCATGTTTGAAAAGTTTTGATGTCTACCAAAGGAGCCTAGCATAGTTGTGTCAAGATTTTCTCAAAATGTTGGTGAGATGTTTATGGTTGATGATGTTTTTGATGGATGAATGTTTGTTTTGATCTTAGAATGACCCTAGTTTAGACTTTTGTTTAACAAGACCAAGGTATTGAAGAACATGTTATGCCCTAAGCAAGGTATCCAATCCCTTGAAACAATCTTGGATTTTGTGTGTAGTAAAATGAATATAAAGTGGGGTTGTCTCTTGAAGCATGTCTATAGAAATTAGCCAACAACTTTTCTCTAAAATCATATAACCTTTTGAGTCTTTGTTGATGTTGTTTTGGGCTAAGTTTCCTTTTTCTTGGGTTTTTGTATCTTGACCTTGCGAGAAATCATTGAAAAGACATGTGTGGGGCTCAATTGCTTATCTTTGCTTTTAATGACTTCTTTTTACCAAATACACTTTCTTGATTATGTTTCAAACTAAAGATGTCCTATGTCAAAATTCCTTTTCTTCCCACAAAGTGTTGTGTGGGAGTTCCAAGAAATTGAGGCAAAGGGATTTCCTAGGTTAACCCTAGTTAGAGAAAATGACGATATAAATTCAAGTGCTAAGAAACCTCTAAGGACATAATCCCAAGGGAAAGCAACAACACTTAAATTTGTCAAAAGGTATTTGCTCTATCAAAAGGGGTTTGAAATTTGCATGATCATGTTTAAGTGTTTGTTTTCCAATGTTTATGAACAAGCATGTGTTTTTGTAACTCAAAAGCATGTACAATCCTATGGATGTGATAGACAATGTTTGTTGAGTCCCCACTTGGACAAGTCCAGCTACGCCTACTTTTAGCGGATGGTTAGATGCTTGAACCCACTGGCTCCCCTCCACGGCACTCACTTATATGGGGCAGCCAAGCACCAACACCCATGAAACTCCCATGGCATGCTTTCCATCTCTACTAAAAGCCGTAAAATTGTGGGGCGGCTTCAGAACGACCGTTCTTGCACCAACAAACAGATAGGATTTTCGCCTTTTCTAAACAAGGGTTTTAATAAGGACTTTCCGTTCGTAGGAGTTGACCCAATGTGGCAAGAGTCCCCTTTCGGATCCATCTTGTCAAAGTCAACCACGTGATATTGGCGTTTCTTCCAATATCCACATTTATATCCCGGCTGGAAATACTCATGGCTTTAGAGTGTTACCGGTTGAGTCATTCCCTTGGGTGAGTACTTTTTCCCCAAGGCAGGCCCTCTAAGATAAACAAAAGCAAGCAAAAACACAATCCGTAACTCGATCGATCTTTGATGGCACAAAGAAAGAGAATGTACACAAAAATGCCCCTACTCACACTCGCACAAGATGTTCAATTTTTAAACCCAAATCGAAGTGTTTCAAAGCAATAAAATGCATTTTGAGTGTTTCTCTTGCACCCTAGATCGCACGAAGCGCAAGGGGAGAGGATACGCACTCAAAATGCACTAAAGACAAAATCACATAATTCAAGCACTTGTTCATTTTATAGCCTTCAAAGCAATTGTGAATTTGTTTTAAGCACCAAATGAAATATGAAGATTGCTTGTCCAATTTTTAGCCCTAAACAAAATCTAGTAATTTTCTATTGTTCAATTTTTTTAATCCACCTTTGAAAACAAACAATGATCTAGTTGGCTTATAATAGAAATTTAAAGCATGAAATGGATGCTCTAGATTATTTTGAGAAGCATTAAAAAATGCTTTTTCCAATTTCAAGTTTAATGCTCAAGGCCCACTTTCCGATTCAAATTGGGCGTTATTTGATTCTTATGCAAGAGCAACCATTGTCATTTCCCGATGCCACCTACAAATATTTCAAAACAATCATAAATAAGAAGTATGATATTTTCAAGGAATCAACAATATAATGAATATAGTTTCAAACATAATGAGTGCATTCATAAGGAATCAATAGTCAAATAAAGAGAAAGTTGTCCTTTGGGGATTCTTGGTGCAAATGTTATGTTGATTCCTTCAAAAATTTGATAATAACTTCAGTCCATGATAAAGCTTTCTTGTATACCACACCTCCTCAAATCATAAAAGCCATAGGCAAAGTCAACATCCAAAAATAGAAAATTTGGAACTCCTCTCAATCAAGGATAATAGATAGAGGATATGTTAGCGAAGGATTTTTAATACTTGGCCAAACATTTTGGATGTTAATAAAGGCAGTAATATTAAAATATCAGCAAGTGATTTAAATGAGTGAAGAGGTATAGACAAGACTGTATCTCTCCAGGAAATAATACATTGCAAATAACATAACCACCATTGTCACCGTAAATAAAGAGATCAAAATATAAATCGGAAGTAAATATAGCTCTGTCATGCACCAATATCATGTGTCAGTGATTTTCCTATAGCGAGAAAATGAAGCATAAAGAATGCAAATGGGCAGGTGAAGTACGTTGTTCAAAGTAAATAATGACACATTGGAACAAGGTGTGAACACCGATCTAGTAGACAAAAGAATATGTTGTCAGATGTTGCAGTTGCAAATAAATGAACATCTATGGAGATTGCATGAAGAAAAGAAAACAACACATTTGTCATTATTGCTTTCAAATTAGTCACTACAAGCTCCTAGTGCTATATCATTTTTAAGGGTAGATTGCCGTGGTGTTTTAGGGAGGTAGGAAAGAACCTCTTGTCTGGTATTTTTGTTCTTCTAGACCAACAAAAATATCCACAATTTTATTTATTTTTTCTTTTACCTCTGGCTGAGATCTCTTAAAAAAGCATAACAAATTCATAAAACACTATCAAAACAGTGAAAGAAGTCACATGCCAATTAATAAAAAACTGTCTGATATACCATACTGCAATTCCCTACGCAGCCAATGTCAGATTCAATTCAAAGAAGATATGTTGTAAACAAAAAAAATCTCACTATTAAAGACAAACATTATGACTCAAATCTACTTTAGTTGACTCAAAACGTAGCCAGCAAAAATAGTTATTGATATATTGCAAAGAAAGCAGCCATGACAACGATGTTTATCAATCTTGAGTGACATCCATAATAGAACAAACAACCTCTGACAAACAATATGAATAGATGATATACAAAGGATCTTCTATTGACTAAAACAGTAATAGGAGAGCACTTGAAAGTAAAGACGGACAGATGGCCCAACTATTGATTCGCTTTATGAGTCAAAAGCTTACTTGTGTGGTTTTGATTCTTTGCCCTCCCAGATCCTGCGTTGAGTAACCAATAAAAACTTTCCTTACCAGTCAATTCATGCCAAAAATAAAATTATAAAAATGTCTTTGAAGGATATATTTTGCAGCAACCACAAGGTGTTACATAAAATAGTTCAAAAGTTTCTATTTACGAAAGACACCAGAATATTATATATGCCACTATGCAGAAAACAAAGAATGGAAGTGCTATGATAAGACATGTAATCATGGCAATTTAGACAAGCTTTTACTTATTGCTATTTTTAGACAAGGAAACCATTTTGTCAATGCCGAAGATGAGAGAGAGAGGACTGCTCTTCCCAATGCTTCTCAGAGGACAATAAAGATAGTATGACATTTATGCAATGGAAGTACATGGAAAACACAAAATACAAAGGTTGAGGCATTGCTTTCTAGTGCACATGACAAGCAACAAATTTGAAGTCAGTGTGCCCATGATTAATGGCTTTCAAGTTGGTGTAATTGGCAGGTGTAGAACTGAACCCCCCAGCTGTTCCAACATCCTCCCTGCAACCTTTACCAGTGTCTTTATTCTCTGTGCCCAACATTAGCAACTTGAAATGGGATATGGATATTCATGAAAAAGCATAAAACATGGAGTGATTATGTTAGATGCTTAAAAAAATGTTTTACCAAACATGCACGCAAAATGGGAAAGCAAAGATAAGGTGGATCTATACATGCATTTCAATAAAAGTATTCCCATATAAATGTGTTTCAATAAAGAATAGAGAATTGTGCCATTTTCTAATATAACTGTGTCTTGATAAAAAAGAAATAGAAGCTCAATGTATTTTAATCAAGAGAATAATGTCAACAAATTTGAGTTTCTTTTGTATACAATGCCCTCCTTCTAGCACCAATATGTGAACCCCAAATTCGAAGTGCCTACAAAAACACAACAACAAACAATGTTAGAGAGTCATCTTGTAAGCATGAACAAGGATTCCCCATGAAATCCATTCACAAAGCTAAAAATAGGAAATAAAACAAAGAAAACAATGAAGAACATAATGGAAGTATGAAATCCTAATTTAGCATGCAAACACTTGATCCCATGGGGGAGTTGGTGCAAATAGGTGTGTGGAGATTTTCCCTTTCCCAACTCCTTGAATGCAAATGTTGATTGAAGATGATTGATCCACTTGATAAGTCCCTCAATGAGCTCCAAAATCTGCAATAAACTAGTTAAGAAGATGGATGGAATTTGAGAGATATTTGTGCATAATAACTTTGCATAATTGTGGATGATAAATGCATGGTGAAGCATTCTATTTATAGAATGTTGAAATGGAAACAAAGCCAAAATAGAGCAATGTGGGACAAAGATTTGGCCAA
The DNA here is from genome assembly GCA_007258455.2 of Sequoia sempervirens. NCBI lineage: Eukaryota > Viridiplantae > Streptophyta > Pinopsida > Cupressales > Cupressaceae > Sequoia > Sequoia sempervirens. The sequence goes on along the minus strand of VDFB02271358.1, from coordinate 143,792,853 downwards.
TGGAAAAATGCCACTTGTCCAAATGTGATTGGGTGAGGAATGAGCAAGTTTTGACAAATGTGCCAATAAATGCATTTTTTGAATTTGAATTCTAAGAAAAGACATGTAAGAGGGGGAAAGAAAATTGCATTAAATGCCACTTGGCTCAAGGAAAGGACATGTAAGAAGAAGTAAATGCCTTGTTGGAAGGACTTGTAAGAAAGAGTAAATGACATGTTGGAAGGACATGTCATTCAAATATTGAATTTGAAATAGAAGAATATTCCTCCAAAAGATGCTTTGTTGAGGGAAAATGAAGATTTAATAAATCAATAAATTGATTTATTTGTGCAAGTGGAGATATCTAGAGAATTCAAGTGGGTGAGATTAGCATTTAATCAGGATTAGATTAAATAAATGATGATTATGTTAGTTTGACTTATTTTGACTTAGATTTTTGGATTAATTTAAATCAAACAAGAGAAGAAATGATTTAATGAGTTTAATTAAATAAATATGTTTTGATTATTTAATTAAAGAGATTGAAGCAAGATTAAATTAAATAATATTTTAATTTATTCAATTTAATAGATAGACTTTAGAGATTTAATTAATTAAATAAAATTAATTATTTAATTAAAAGAGATGGAGAATGATTTAAGAGACTTAATTAAACACATGGTTTGTTTAATTAAGAGAAGAAAACAAATGAATTTAATCAAATAAAGATATTCAATTAAATGATTAGGTCGGGGAATGATTTAGGATGAAATGATGTTGGTAGTCAGATTTAGATGCGCAATGTCAACTTGTACATTTTGCATGTCTACACTTCTAACCCCACAATATCTTGGATAGTCATTAAATAGGTCACAAAACTCCCAATTCCATAGGTTTTAGAAAACCACTCAACCCCTAAGCCATAATTGATTAAAACCTTCAATTTTTTAACAAATACATAGGGTTTTTGGCATCTCACAACTCCAAGGCCTTCCAAACCTCACCAAAGCATCAAACAAGTTGTTTAGGGTATGCACACACGTAATAAACCTTCACATCCTTTAGACTTAGTAGATTTCAAAAACATCACTTTGGTTCCTCCATTTCAAGCCAAAATCTCACATTCTCAACCTAAAACAACATCACCAGCCCTATAAACACCTTACCATTATTAAAAGAGTTAAGGAAACTTGAAAAAAACACATTGTAAAACTTTCTGCTAAGTCACAATTCACCACAATAGGAGGAAGGGCTCCATCACAAAAATTAAAGTAAACTCAAACCCTGCTAGTCTATACAGGTTGAATAAAGAAAAATTGATTTTCCTTTCACTAAAGCAACCAAAGGTGTATCAAAATAGATTAAAATCTAGATTAAGACCTTCCAAAACAATGTTTCATGAATTTATTTTCATAAGAGGCATGTACTAGGCTGTACATAGAGAAAAGAAACTGAAAACTCAGAAAAATGTTGAAATTCCACAGTTTTAGGCATTATGAAGAGCACCAATCTTCAAAAAAACTATTGATTGAACCACCATTTAGGCTTGAATGATGTTTTTAATACATTTCAAATGAGAATAATCTCCCTTCAATCCCCATAACTACATTTGAACCACCAAACCCTTAATAAGCCTACAAATACTAGTATTTATTATTTAAGAATGGTTTTGCTTACTAAGCTTTATCATGCAAATATAATATTCTAAAGGCCTAGGACCACTTAGACACACTTATAACATGACTTTTAGACTCTTTCTCTGCACTCCCACCTACTTTTTACATAATTTTCTTTTATGGCAATGGGTATGTGCAGGATCATCATGGAAAAAATAGGCCCTTAAGTGGCAAAAAAATCAGAGTTAGGCAACTTGACGTAAAATTTTGAATAAGTTATCTATATTATTTCAAAAATATATAACAATGAAATTTGTAGAAAATTGAATGTAGTTTCTAAAATACTAGATTTATTATAAAAAAAAAATAAAAAATCTATTTGGTGAAAATTTGAAATTTCAATGCAATAGTACTTAAATTTTAGGGAAAAAAGAAGTAGGTGTCAACCACCTAACCACAATAAAATGATAATATTTTTTTATAATATTTTAGATATAAGTAAAGGACTCATGTTCCAATGTGATGCATATTTTTTTGTCATTTTTCCAAGTAAATAATTAATTATGAATTTTTTATTACAAGTTAAAAAAAAAAAAAAAACCTGTATGTCTGACCACCTTAACTTGGTCAAAACTTCATGAAATTCTTTTCTTTTTTTTGTTAATCATATAGTATGAAAAGCATAGAATGTGATGCATATTTCAGATTAAAAAAATATTGGTTTTTTAGACCTTATTCAAGACAAAAATACCTCAACATACTAACATTTACCAACTGTCCTCCCAATTTACCATCAAACAATCACAAATTGAGGGTGAGGTGTGGGTGCTCCTACACCATTCAGCTTTCAAAAACAGAGTCAATTAGGTTGGTAGACATCTAGATCAGGCTAGCATTAAGTGGAAGAGGAAGAAAGATGACTAGAACTCTAAAGGGCCACCATACTAGATTTTGGTATTGAACCATGAGAGTAGAAGAGAGATTTGATATCATGTATCAAAACATTAATCATGCATTCTTCCAACCAACAGAGGAGATGATTACTTTGCTTCATTTTCATTTGCATAAGCATATCAAGGCATGAGAACCAAGAAGACTAAGGATTTCCAGTTTTATGTGGAAGTAATGGATGTGGTCCAAACTTTAGGAGGGTCAAGAACGTCAATGTATGATCTTGATGAAATTGAGGAAGAACAACAAGAGAGGGACAAGAAAAATAAAATCAATATAGAGTTTCAAGGTTTTTTCAAGTGAGTAAGAGAGCTATGGGAGCAGCCTCATCTAAAATATTTTGAACTAGACTTTCATATGTACCATTTAGAGAGCTTGGTTTTCATTGAGTTCCTTTCAAAGCCTCTGCTTTTATTATTCTTATGGTAAATTGTTTGGTAGAGTTGGTGGAATTACCTTTCTTAGTAGTAATCGCTATTAGTGAGATTGAGATTGTTAACTTTGAGAAAGTAGGACTTGGGAAAAAGGAATTTGATATGGCTATTGTTTTCAAAGACTTCAAGCGGGATGTACTCCTCATTGATGCCATTCCTCAATCTTCACTTGATGGCATCAAGGAATGGTTGAAGTCCATGGTTATAAAGTATTATGAAAGCATAATGAACTTGTATTAGCAGCCAATTTTGAAGACTATTACTGATGATTCAAAGCACATCAACCATGTGGTACAGATGATTAAATCCCAAAGACGATTTGTAGCAATGAAAGATTTTGAAAAGGCAGAGAGAGCTACATTAGTGACTCGGGAGAAACTTCAACTTTCAAAAAACAAAGCCAATTAGGTTGGCAGATGTGTGGATCAAGCCAACATTTGGTGGAAGAGGAAGAAAGATGATTGGAACTCTGGAGGCCCACCATACTGGATTTTGATATTCAACCATGAGAGCAGAAGAGAGAGTTGATATCATGTATCAAAACATTAAGCATGCATTCTTCCAGCCAGCGAAGAAGGAGGTGATTACTTCGCTTCATTTTAATTTGCATAACCATATCAAGGCATGGGAACCAAGAAGACCAAGGATGTTGAGTTTTATGTGGAGTTAATGGATGTGGTCCAAACTTTAAGATGGGAAAGAAGGTCAATGTATTATTTTTAACCTTGAGAGAGTATTTATGTTGAGGAAATTTCCTTTAGATGCAAGGATTCAAAGCACATCAACCACATGTGGTACAAATGATTAAATCCTAGAGATGATCTATAGCAATGAAAGAGTCTAAAAAGGAAGAAAGAGCAATAGTGGTGACTTAGGAGAAACTTTAGCTTTCAAAAACAAAGTCAATTAGGCTAGCAGATGTGTGGATCGAGCCAACATTTGGTGGAAGAGGAAGAAAGATGACTGGAACTCTAGAGGCCCACCATACTAGATTTCAGTATTCAACCATGAGAGTAGATGAGAGAGCTGATATCATGCATCAAAACATTAAGCATGCATTCTTCTAGCCAGCGGAGAAGGAGATGATTACTTTGCTTCATTTTCATTTGCATAACCATATCAAGGCATGGGAACCAAGAAGACCAAGGATGTCGAGTTTTATGTGAAGGTAATGGATGTAGTCCAAACTTTAGGAGGGACAAGAAGGTCAATGTATGATTGGTGCATGAGCACCATTCAGTAGGTTTTTCTCATCAAGGAAAATAAGGAGTAGAATATCATCAATTTACAAAAATCGGCCCGAACTTGTACATTTGAAGGTTTTGAGTCAATAAAAATGGCTTTTTGACCCATTCCTCTTTTTGTAGCCTCTATAACTTGAGGAATGGGTCTGCACTAACATTATTAAGGGTGGGAATGATGTGTTAGTGTTGGGGAGGTCTGAAAGTGAGATGGTATGAAACCCATGTGTGTAAAAGTGAGTTTTCTTTAAGAAAAATGGTGGTTTTGAAGAGTTAAATTGTGTTATTGTGTAGGGTAGCATTATTTTATGATTTTTTGAGCTTGTGTAGGGTATCAAAAACTTGTTTGAGTAATTTTTAGGTTGTGGTTAGCTTTGGAAGTATAATTTTCAAAAAATCCCTAGGGTTTAGGCTACAATAGAGGGTTTTGTGGTTTACCCATTGTACAGTGGTATAACTAAGATCTGATTGTGGATTTCAAAGTTTTGAAACCCTAGAATTGCTGCCCCAAGAGTTGGTAAGATTTGCATAAGTTTAGAGTATAGACCCTTTGTTCAACCAGATCAATCCCTTAAGGGTCCAAAGGGAAAAATGGTTGCAAACTTCAACATGAGGTTACTCGGACACCATGATGCTTAGAACCTTATCATCTAATTTGATGGGATCATGTTCGGCCCCTATACAATAGTATCTCTCAATTTTCATTATATTGGAGCGGTTTTCCCGTGATGTCTAGTTTTCAGTTGATGAAAAAAGTGTCAAATGGAAGCAGTGGAAAGTTGCAAAGTGCTGCAACTTTTGTTCAGCAACTCGTGTTACCAAACAGATTATTCAAACATGTTTGAATAAGTATTTTTATGCTATTCATCGTCCTCTTTCGTACCCAAACACACAAAATCACTCTGAGCTACGTTCAACTAGATCGATCCCTTAAGGGTCCAAAGGGAAAAATGGCTACAAACTTCAGCATGAGGTTACTCAGACACCGTCATGCTTAGAAACTTCTCATCTAATCTGATGGGATTATGTTGGACCCCTCTACAATAACCTCTCTCATTTTTTGTTATCTTGGAGTGGTTTTCTCATGGTGTCTAGTTTTCAATTGATGAAAAAAGTGTCAAATGGAAGCAGTGGAAAGTTGCAAAGTGGTGCAACTTTTGTTCTACAATTCGTGTGACTAAACAGACTATTCCAACATGTTCAAATAGACATTTTTAAGCTATGCATGGTCCTCCTTCACACCCAAACACGTGGAATCGCTCTGAGCTATGTTCAACCGAATCGATCCCTTAAGGGTCCAAAGGGAAAAATGGCTGCAAACTTCAGCATGAGGTTACTCGGACACTGTGATGCTTAGAAACTTCTCGTCTAATCTGATGGGATCATGTTGGACCCCTCTACAATAACCTCTCTCAGTTTTTTGTTATCTCAAAGTGGTTTTCCCGTGGTGTCCAATTTTCAGTTGATGAAAAAAGTTTCAAATGGAAACAGTGGAAAGTTGCAAAGTGGTACAACTTTTGTTCTGCAACTCATGTCACCAAACAGACTGTTCCAACATGTCTGAATAAACATTTTTACTCTAGGCATGGTCCTCTTTTACACCCAAACACATGGAATCACTCTGAGCTACGTTCAACTGGATCGATCCCTTAAGGGTCCAAAGGGAAAAATGGCTACAAACTTCAGCATGAGGTTACTCGTACACTATGATGCTTAGAAAATTATCATCTAATCCAATGGGATCATTTTGGACCCCTCTACAATAACCTCTCTCAGTTTTTTTTAATCTCAGAGTGGTTTTCCCATGGTGTCTATTTTTCAATTGATGAAAAAAGTGTCAAATGGAAGCAATGGAAAGTTGTAAAGTGGTGTGACTTTCATTTTGCAACTCATGTGACCAAACGGACCATTCAAATGCATCTGAAAAGGAATATTTACATTAGGAATGGTCCTCTTTCACACCCAAACACGTGGAATCGCTCTGAACTACGTTCAACCGGATCAATCCCTTAAGGGTCCAAAGGGAAAAATGGTTGCAAACTTCAGCATGAGGTTACTCGGACACCGTGATGCTTAGAAACTTCCTATCTAATCTTATGGGATCATGTTGGGCCCCTCTACAATAACCTCTCTCAAATTTTGTTATCTCAGAGTGGTTTTCCCCTGGTGTCCAAGTTTTAGTTGATGAAAAAAGTGTCAAATAGAAGCAGTGGAGAGTTGCAAAGTGGTGCAACTTTCATTCTGCAACTTGTGTGACCAAATGAACTGTTCCAATGCATTTGAATAGAAATTTTTATGCTTGGCATGGTCCTATTTCACACCTAAACATAAGGAATCACTCTAAGCTATGTTCAACCGAATCGATCCCTCAAGGGTCCAAAGGGAAAAATGGTTGCAAACTTCAACATGATGTTACTCGGACATAGTGATTCTTAGAAACTTCTTGTCTAGTCCCATGGGATTGTATTGGGCCCCTCTACAATAACCTCAATTTTTGTTATCTCGGAGTGGTTTTCTCATGGTGTCCAGATTTTAGTTGATGGAAAATGTGTCAAATGGAAGCAATGGAAAGTTGCAAAGTGGTGCAACTTTCATTCTGCAACTTGTGTGACCAAACAGACTGTTCCAATGCATTTGAATAGGCATGTTCATGCTAGGCATGGTCCTCTTTCTCACCCAAACATGTGGAATCGCTCTGAGCTACATTCAACCAAATCGATCCCTTAAGGGTTTGAGTGTAGTATGTTGAAATAGGCCATTCCACCTATTTTTTAGGCTATGTCTCAATGATATAGGCTTGATGTAAGTAGGATATGGATTAGGAATAATAAAATAGCATTAGTAAGGGCATTGGAAGAGATTACTAACGCTGCCCCTGTTGAAAGTTCAAAATTGAGGCCCCTTAAAAGCAAGGCTAGAAGAGGTGAAAAGAAGAAATTGCTTGAAAATAAGTTAGAATAGGTTGGAAATAGGGTGAGATTGTAGAGTTTGATGTGTTCAAAAGGTTTGCAAGGACAGGGAGGTCAAAAGTATGTTATGGCATGACATTCCCTAGTTGTGAAAATAGGGGTTTTGAATGAAAAACAGAGGTTTGAGGGAGTAAACGTGGGTAAAGTCAAGGGGAAATATAATTTGGTGGTCAACTAAGTTTGTACAGGAAAAATGAAGAGTGTTGGAATAGGTTTTGAGGTTCAAGTTCAGGGGTTCGGTTCACTGGTTTGGCCAAAAAAATTTGGAGGGGGGTTCAGTTCGTTTTGGGTTCATTGGTACAAAAAACATGTAAAAACAAAATATATATCTATGCAACCTAGAAGCATGAATTAGGATTAGAATATCACATATCATCATATAAACAACAAAACCACCATAAACTTGAATGTTATTTAAAACAACAAAGTTGGCCAAAAAAAAAGTGTTTATAACCTACAAAAAATGTGAATAAAATCACACTAATTTTTGCATGAAAAAAAACCATGAGACCATAGCTTGTTACTTAATATTATGCTTTGATAGATTTTTTCAAAGAATCCATAGCTTATTTGAAAGAAATTTTTTTAGGCTTTTAGCCATAGCAGCAAGGCAGTGAATTGTTTGATAAAATGCTTTGGTAGACATGTATGAAAAATGTGGTAGCATAGACAAGGCAGTGAACTGTTTGAAAAAATGCCTCAAAGAAATGTGGTTTCATGGTGATAGAATGCAATGACAAATGCCATGACAAGAAAATTTCTATGGATTGTCATGGCATTCCACCACCATTGAGACCACATTTATTTGAGGCTTTTCTTCAAGCAGTTTGTTTCCTTGTCTATGCTATTGCTTATTATTATGCTTTGATAGATTTTTTCCAAGCATCCATAGCTTGTTTGGAAGCACCTATTTTAGGCTTTTAGCCATAGCAGCAAGGAGGTGAACTGTTTGATAAAATTCTTTGGTAAACATGTATGAAAAATGTGGTAGCATAGACAAGATAGTGAACTATTTTAAAAAATGCCTCAAAGAAATGTGGTTTCATGGTGATGGAATGCATGGAATGCCATGACAAGCAAATTGATATGGATTGTCATGGCATTCAATCGCCATTGAGACCACATTTCTTTGAGGATTTTATTCAAATAATTTTCTGCCTTGTCTATGCTATTGCTTATTATTATGCTTTGATAGATTTTTTCCAAGCATCCATAGCTTCTTTGGAAGCACCTATTTTAGGCTTTTAGCCATAGTAGCAAGGAGGTGAACTATTTGATAAAATTCTTGGTAAAGATGTATGAAAAATGTGGTAGCATAGACAAGGCAAAGGAACTGCTTTGAAAAAATGCCTCAAAGAAATGTGGTCTCATGGTGATGGAATGCCATGACAATCCATAGCTTGTTTGAAAGCACTTTTTATGCTTTTAGCCATAGCAACAAGGCAATTAACTGCTTGATAAAATTCTTTGATAAACATGTATGAAAAATGTGTTAGCATAGACAAGGTGTGAACTCTTTGAAAAAATGCCTCAAAGAAATGAGGTCTCATGGTGATGGAATGCCATGACAATCAAAAGCATTTGATTTTCATTGCATTCCATCACTGATGAGACCTCATTTATTTGAGGAATTTTTTCAAAGAGTTCATTGCCTTGTCTATGATATTGCTTACTATTATGCTTTTGATATATTTTTTTCCAAGCATCCATAACTTGTTCGAAAAGCACTTGTTTTAGGATTTTAGCCATAGCAACAAGGCAATGAACTATTTGACAAAATTATTTGGAAGACATGTATCAAAAATGTGGTAGTATAGACAAGGCAGTGAATTGTTTGAAAAAATTCCTCAAAGAAATGTGGTCTCATAGAATGCCATGACAAGCAAATGCAATTGGGAGCTGCTCCTAGTTATTAGTTATGCAATGTGAAGTAATTGCACAACTGCTTAGGTTGACTTTGTAAAAACTATATTGTAATTGAAATTTTTCATCTATCAACATCTAGTTATTAGTTATGCAATGTGAAGCAATGCTTTGAGTTTGAAATATGTGCAATGCAAAGGTAATCAACGATATGAATATAAACTACAAAAATCTATTTTTTAAAATTTATTAGTTAAACTCTTTATTTTATTTTCTCTATATCTCTATGGTATGGAAATTCCTTTAAATTTTTTTTAAAAAAATTCATCTCTTGTTCTACTTTTTTTTACCTTTTTTTTTAAATCTAATTTTTTCTAGACTTTTTCCTAATTTTTTCAAAAAATCTTATACTTTTGGTTTGCCAATTTTTTCCCCAAAAGATTTTTTCTACTATGGTATAAACACATATTTTTGTAATATCAAGGATACTTTTTGAAACTTCCATGCATTTCTAATCTAAAAGAAAAATTATTTTGCCTAATCTGTATGCAGCCATGCTTTTGACATTGTCAAAAAGAGCAAATATGGACACCATCAATAAAAAATATTTGTATTAACCAAATAGCCATGTACACATACATCAATAAATGTTGATATAATTATAAAATATAGTTACAAAATAGCCATATAGGCTTATGAAAATTCCATATAGGCATACAATGTCAAATATATCCAATACAAGAGATGTACAAAATTTCCATGTCTAGGCATACAACAAAGGGCTCTGGAATCAAAATCCATTTCTCTCCATGCTCTGGAAATAAATTATTTCCATTTGCTTGGCGATCCAATGGCGATAAGTCTGTCACTCATTTTTTTTGTGCTTGAGGAGTGCTCCTACTGCTCCTCCTACTATTTAGCTCCTGGTGAAGTTTTAACTGTTACAATAAGAAGTAAAGACATTAATATATAGAAATTACATTATAAAAAAAGATATATTTAACAAAATAATCACTTACGGCCATCTCATGATCACTCTCCACGATGGAAATATTTGCATGTCAATGCTTAGGCGTGCTCAAGCCCTATATAAACCATCCAAATAGGAATTAAACTATGAATCAATAATGGTTTGATTTTTCACTAGAACTAACATCTATAACAACGAATGTAAATTAAAATTTAGTAATTTGCCTCATACCTCCTCTATCAGAGCCATCGATGATTGTATAGAAGATGAAACACCAATATCCATTTCCCTTGTAACATTTAGAGGTGTTTCCACAACCAACATTTGAAAATAAAACAACAAATTATTCAATCACAAAAAAGTTACAATAGCGATCCATGTCATGACTTATAATGTATGAGATCTAATGAACAAAATTTTGAGTACAAGTATTAAACTATATATTTTTAGTAGGCCTTGGAAGTTTGATAGGAAGACCAAGCATGATGGGGAGAAGAACACATACTCCATTGTGAAGGATGGGAAGACTTACAACCTTTCACCTCTCCTAGAAGAAGACAACAAAAAATCATGAAGGGCCTAGTGTTTTGATGGTGGGTGAGAAGGAGTTCATGAAGACCTTGAAGGAAGGAGGAAGAGGGTTCTTCCTAATTATGAAGCCAAAAAGTGAAGCAGATCTATTCACAAAGAAGAAGGAAGATGCACCAAAGGAAGTCCAAGAGTTGTTGGAAAGGTACAAGGACATAAGGGTGAATGAATTACCTAGTTCCCTACCTCCCATTAGGTATATAAGACACCATATTGATCTGATTATAGGGGCTACATTTCCCAATAAGGTTGCATACAAGATGACACCTTCTCAAAATGAGGAGATTGCAAGACAAGTGCAAGAGTTGATGGATAAAGGGCTAGTGAGGAAGAGTTTGAGCCCATGTGTTGTTCCTACTATCCTAGCACCAAGGAAGGATGGGCATTGGAGGCTTTTCACTTATTCAAGATCCATTAATAGGATCACAATAAGATATAGGTTCTCGATGCCAAGAATGGAGGACATCATGGATTGTCTATCAAGAGCATCTTAATTTTCCAAGATTGATCTAAAGAGCGGGTACCATCAGATAAGGATCAAAGAGGGGGGTGAATGGAAGAGAACTTTTAAGAATAATGAAGGGCTCTATGAGTGGTTGGCGATGCCTTATGTGTTATCAAATTCCCCTAGTACATTTATGCGCCTTATGAATGAGGTATTGAGACCTTTCATTGGAAATTTTGTTGTAGTTTATTTAGATGACATCCTTGTGTTTAGCAGGTCTAAAGAAGAAAATTTGAAGCACCTTGACATGGTACTAAGGAGGTTACAAGAGGAGAGGTTGTTGATCAACATGGAAAAGTGTGAATTCATGAAGGAAGAACTAGTCTACCTTGGTTTTGTCATCTCCAAGGGAAGTTTGAAGATGGATCCTTCAAAGATGGATGCTATTCTTACTTGGCCAATACCAAAATCCATGGGAGATGTGAGAAGCTTCCATGGACTTGCAAGCTTTTATAGAAAGTTCATCAAGAACTTTAGCCAAATTTGTGCACCAATCTTGGACACCATCAAAGGAGGTAACAAAGGTAAGTTTTATTGGACCAATGAGGCTGATAAAGGGTTTGAATATCTAAAAATGAGAGTAGCACAACAACCTATACTTGTGCTCCCTAATTTTGATAAATTTTTTACCATTGAGTGTGATGCTAGCAATCAATCAATAGGGGTTGTTTTGAGCCAAGAAGGCAGACCGGTTGTATTTTTTAGTGAGAGGCTGAATGACTCAAAGAGGAAGTATTCTTCCTATGATTTGGAATTGTATGCTATGGTCCAAGCCCTCAAAAAGTGGAGGCACTAATTGCTGCCTAAAGAATTTTTTGTTTATACTAATAATCATGCCTTTAGTTTTTTGAATGCATAGGACAAACTCAGTCATAGGCACATGAAGTGGGTAGAGTCTTTGCAAGCCTATACTTTCACAATAAAGCATAAGAAGGGACAAGAAAATAAGGTGGAAAATGTTCTCAGTAGAAGGGCACTTGTAGTGCAAGAGATCCAACTCCAAAGCATGGGGGTTGAAGCATTGAAGGATATGTATCATGAAGATTCAGATTTCAAGGAGATATACAATGTTTGTGAGCAACATTTGAATTATTTTCATGGTGAATTCTCTGAATTTTTATTGCAGAATGGTTTTCTCTTCAAAGGAAGCCAATTGTGTGTATGTAAATGCTCAATGAGGGAGAATATCATAAAGGAGAAACACAGTGGGAGTCTTGGAGGTCACTTTGGCCTTGACAAGACCTTGGAACAAGTTAGGAGATTTTACTATTGGCCAAAGTTGCAGGTGGATGTGAGAAGGTATGTGGACGGCTGAACAATATGTCAAAGGGCAAAGGGAACTTCATCAAATGCAAGACTCTATCATCCACTGCCCATTCCCAATAGGCCTTGGGAGTGTGTAAGTATGGACTTTGTCTTGGGGTTACCTAGAACCCAAAGAGGTTTTGATAGTATCTTTGTGGTAGTTGATAGATTTAGTAAGATGGCACATTTTCTTCCTTGCAAATGCACCAATGATGCATCTCATATAGCAGGTCTCTTCTTGAAGGAGGTTTTTAGGATACATGGACTATCTTTACGCATTGTTTCTGATAAGGATTCTAAATTCATTGGTCACTTTTGGAGGGCCTTTTGGAAGAAAATCAAGGGAAAAATATGTCCTTTAGTTCAACATACCATCTACAAATGGATGGATGAACTGAAGTGGTGAATAGATCATTGGGAAACCTCTTAATATGCCTTACCAAGGAGCATGGACAAGCTTGGGATCTGATTTTACCTTAGGTTGAATTTTTCATATAATGACTCCACAAATAGGAGCATTGGTAGAAGCCTTTTGAAGTAGTCTATGGCATGCACCCTAGAGGGGTCTATGAACTAATATATCTACAAGGAGTTTCTAAGAGAAGTGCTCAAGGTGAAGACTTTGTTGCTACAATTAGGGATATTCATCAACAAGTGAAGGAGACCCTTCAAAAGAATGTTGAGAAGTATAAGGAAAAGGTAGATTTAAAGAAGAGGAATTTCCAATTCAAGGTTGGAGACTTGGTGATGGTACACTTGAATCAGGATAGATTTCCAAAAGGTAAGTATACCAAACTCATGATGAAGAAGATAGGACCTTGCAAGGTGGTCCACAAGTTTGGCCAAAATGCTTCTGAAATAGAGCTACCTCCTAGGGTGGCAATCTCTCCTACTTCAACTTTTCTGACTTGTATCCTTTCAAAGATTTTGTTAATGAGGGTGATGGAGGAGGTACAACAGCAATGGAGGATGAAGATTGGGTGAAGGAACTACCCCCCAGCCAACCTATGACTCTTGAATACATCCTAGACACCAAGGAGACAAAGAAGACCAGAAGGAAGGTTTACAAGGAATACCTGGTCAAATGGAAAGGTCTACCTGAAGAGGATGCAACATGGATGTCAAAAAATGATATTAAACAACATGGAACTACTTTAGAAGACTTGATCTAAAAGAGGACTTGAGATCTTTTTCTTGCTTGGGAGTATGGTGCAGGAGCACCCATGGGTCTAAGGGACCTAGAATAATTTTTCATAATTTTTTTTTTGGTTTATGGATGGAATAAGGTCTTATGGACCATTTCAATGCTTTGTAGTAGGTCATCTAGGTTTTTGGTTGAGTTTTTGGTCTTGGTGACCAACTTCTTTGTACAACAAGGTCTCCATCCTCCTTTGTAAGTCTAGTGCATCTTGGAAAAATAAGGAAAATGGATGCCTTGTTGTATCTAAACACCTAAGGGGAGTCACCTTACTTTTTGACAAGGTTTTAAATGCCTTTGACACATTTTGGAAGGCTCTTTGTGGTCGAGTTGGTAGAAGTTGCTCACATTGCCTTAACAAGGCAATTAGAAGTCAAAGCATCAGATTAGTTGTTTTCCATCGTCTCTCTTTTCAAAAGAAAATTGCAAGAAGTTGGAGGGATTTTTTAAGACTTCAAATATTCCTCCCTTGGTCTAGGCAAGGTTGATGTTGATGTTTTTAAGAATTTTCAATAAGAAGTTTGTTGTTTTTCCTATGTTTTTCTGAAGAATTTGTTGATCATGTACTTGGTACGGACTATATGTTCAATTTCATGCTCCAAGCCCATAATGGTTGGATAGGTAATTGAATAATATTTCCTTTAGCATTGGAGTGGTGAGATTTCATTGAGTATCAAGGGAGATATTCCAATTTTTTTCTTTTAGGTGGTCTGAAAACCCTTAAAATCAAGGTTTTGGGTGAAAAATGTATATTTTTTCCATTCCCACGTAAAATTTCTAAATCTCGGTGGCATGGAAGATATAAGGCTTTAATATCATTCCCTCAATGTTTTGGAGAATGGCAGGCTCATTTTTGGAAGTTGTGCATGAATTTTGGCTTGACATCTCTATGTGGCAAGCATAATTGACAAGCAAAAAAATGAGTTTTTGCTTGATTTTGAAGAACCTATTTAAGAGGCACTTAAGAATGGTGGAAAAAGGTGTGGAGAACCTATAGGAGTCTAAATTTTGGCTTTGGGGTGAAGGGGAGAGCCTATATAGTCAAGACCTAGGTGTAGGTCTGTGAATTAGGCCTTTTGTAGCAACGGTAGAAAGGGCCATTGTGAGTGATGTTTTGATAGTCAAGAGGAAGGGTTTTGGAACCTTATAGGGGTCGATCTTAGGGGTCTGAATCCATAGGTTTGGTGTCTTAACCGTCTTCCTTTTGTTTTTTATTTTGATTGTCCTATTGGGAAAGGGTTGCAAGCCTTAAGAGAGAGTGAGGTCTAAGTCACCATAGTGATGGGTGTTTGTTGTAACCTAAATGCTAGAGGGTTGTTAAACCTTGTTTTGACTTAATGAGACATGATCCAAATTTTTCATGCTTTGTGAGTGGTCTGAGTTGTGAACCCTAGGTGTGTGGGGTTGATCTCTTAAAGAATAGTGGAGTTTAGGACTCCTCATAAGAGTATTTGAGAGAAGCATTCAGTGGAGTGACTTTTCCATTTGTGATTGTGAGTTTTCATTCCCTACCACTTTGCATCATTTCTAAAGCTTGTGCAGGCTATTTCCATGGTGTTTGTGGTGGTGGCAAGAGCATTTAAGGTTTGTAAGTACCTTATGCAATAAACCCTCCTTTGTAGGGCTTGATTTGTGCATAGAATAAGCTTAGTCAATAAACATGATGTGAGTAATGTCTTGGAAGTCAGATGAAATAATTGAGGTGTAAATGGTTGATTGTAGTATCTTGGTCTTGAGGAAATAGTTGGTAAAAGTGAAAATTTGGTGAGTTGTTTAAGGAATTGAAAGATTCAGAGCTCTTTATGAGGTTTTTGCTTTGAATTCAGATAAATTGATGATGACAAAGGTGTGTTAGGATATGATGGATATAGGTTGTAACATGAAAGATTGGTTTTTGGTTATTTTTCCTAGGTAAAGAAAATTGAGTGGAAGGGTTCCTTGGTGAATGATGAAAAAGTGGATTGTTTAGTGACTCTAATTAGGTTTCTTGTGTCATTTTTGCTGATAAATAAGATGTTTGAAGCTTGAGGACGATAAGAAGTATTTAAATGAGTTGGCTTGTTGTTGCCTTGTGATTTGCAAATGAAGTGATGTTATTTTTTATGAAAAGAGAAAGAAATTTTAGTTTCTTATTCAATTTGATCTTCTCCTGATTCAATTGGGTCAGATGTTGGTGCAGGAGCACCTAGGTCATCAAATACTTTTCAATTTTGCAAAAGGGATGAGTGTTCAAATTTGTATTGAGTCAATCACAAAAGGTCATGGAAAATTGATGTAAAGCATGCTCAAGGTCATATGAGGTCTTATTTGAATGTATTTAAGGTTATGGGTAAGTTCTAGGTGGTCAAAGTGGGAAAATGCAAACAATGCAATAATGTAATATTGTTAAAAGTTGTTAAGTTGACAAAAACAAGGAAATCAGGAATATTAAGGGTTAAAAGGGGTAGTTTCAACCGATGGAAAGACAGTTATGGAAAAGGAAATATCTTTAAAAGGCATGTAAAGGTGAGAAAAAGTAGAAGTTTGTGTTCTTGTAATTAGATTTTGAAATAAAAATTCCCTATTTCTGAGTTTGCAGCATTACTCCATTGTTTTGTTTTCTTGTGTTGGTAATTTAGGAACACCCAAAGTTAAATCATAGTGTGAATACATGCAAAGAGGAGTTAGTTTCCAATTTCAAGAATTGGACTTGGTTAGTTTTAGGAAACACAAGAATAAGAGGCAGTTTTCAGTGCCCGACAGAGTCCTTTTAGAAGCAAGTTTGAGAGTCGAATAGGCTTTTTCTTCACTACTCCACCAATGTAGGTCAAGTAAATTGGTGGAGTAGATTAATGTTAGGATTTTTTGCATGTTTTGATGATTGTAAGTGCAAGGAAAAGAAAGAATACCATGGTGGAGTTGCTGCTACACTGGAAAATAGATGATTTTCCTACACAAAGTGATGCTACAGTCATGGGTCATGAATAAGTAAAGCTTGCAGAGGATTGGAAATGATGTAGAAGGTCTTGGTAGACATAAAAAACCATGTTCTAGGTGGTGGCCAGATGAATAGAGGTTTGCAAGAGTATTTTTCACAAAACCCTCCTTGATTTGTGCTTTTACACCATATAAATGAGGGTTTATTGGATTAGAACATTTTCATGGTTTTCAATCCCTATAAATGGTGAAATTTTGAGTTATAAGACATGATTGAAGACTTTTTTGAGCTTTTGAGTGATTTGGAATGGTTTTGAAGGGGTCTCCATTGTAAAACAGGCCTAATCTACTAGCCTTTCTTTAGAGGACAGTCTAAAATTTGATGATTTTCTTTATGTCAAACATCTAATAAATTTGATATGTTGTGATGTGTTGGAAATTGTTTCTAAATGTTCATTATTTTGTTTAATAAGCTTTGAGATAGGAATGTAACTACCTGATTCAATGGTTGATAGACCTACTAGAGGCATATGATATTGTCTGATCAAAACAAAGACGTTTGTTTAAATAGTGGAAAGGATGATATTGAGTGTTTGGTTACTATCAAACTAATGATATGATTGATGTTACTAAATTTGGTTAAGGTGTATAAGACAGGTTTGGTGACTTCGATGGTTAGATGGGTGAGTATTATGAAGCCTTTTGAGAAAATTGGTGATTAACCACAAGATGATAATCAAGATTCTATTGTAGCAAGAGTTTGTAACCTATAAATAGACTACTACAGTCAAAATATAGTGATTACAGTGCTTGATAATGGACTGATAACAGTGACTTGTATGGTTTAGTTGATTTGTTACCTTGGTGAATAAATGAAAGGATGAATTGTTCAAGTGTCAATAATCAAGTTTATGTTGTTTTTATGGTGGTTGAGAATGATGTGAATCTAATTGATTAAGTCAAAGTTTTCTTTAATATGGTTTTTTCTTTGAATGAGTCAATTGGAATACTGATTAGTGGAATGATGAATGATGGCCTATGGAATGGCTACGAGAATTTGAGTGGATTTTGGTTGAATGAAAAGTAGATTTCTGATTAAATTATATTTGATCTTCTCCTAATTCTATTTGGGATTGAAATCCCTTGAATAAATGATGTTGATGATGTTTGTTGGATGCTCTACATCAGATGTACCCTAATGATTGATTGTTCTAATAAGATGCTCTGCATCACTAACTACCTTGTCTATGCTATTGCTTACTATTATGGTTTCATATATTTTTTCCAAGCATCCATAGTTTTTCGTGCTGGTGCACCTTTGAAAGCACATGCATCCATGTGAAGTGATTGCATTGTGCTACTTATGTTGACTTTCTAAACAACTATATTGTACATTTGAAATTTTGTCATCTATCAACATCTAGTTATTAGTTATGGAATTTGAAGTAATGCTTTGAGTTTGAATGATGTGTAATGCAACGTAACCAACAATAAAAATATTATAAACTACACAAATCTATTAAGTAGAATTCATTAGTTAAGTTCTCTTTATTCTATAACCTCCATGTACGTTTGAGTGAATCCACTGGCACTAGGAGGTGTTTGCTTTAAACCGCCAATATTAGCCTATTCAACATCCAAAATCACATGTATTAAAATACCATTCGTAAAACAATGCTATTAACATGTAATAAATTTATATTTTTTTACTAGTTACATATCCCACTGATAGGTGTACTACAGAAATAAGTAGGTGGAGGATCGGTGTATCCAGTCTCAACACTATGATTGCAATTTTATTAAAATAATAAAACTAAATTAGTTAATCTTGCATTTCAAAATCAAAATTTACTAAATTAAATTCAATGAACATGCTAACTTTTACTCGACTATCAATGCCATATGCATGATGCAAAATGTCAGTTGTCCTCTCCATCCTTGTAGCAGCATATGTATCTTGTGTAGTAGCATATGGATCCTATGTAATAGCATACGGATCCTGCATAGCAGTATACGAATCCTGCGTAGTAGCCTCCTAAGTTCCTGTGGGGTCATATGAACAAGTCACCCCACAAGATTGACACACATGGGTTTGAAGGCCACCACCCCAAGACTCCCTTGGATGTCACTATATAATAGGGCTAGTATGATGGATGACACTCTGGGTCAAAGTGTTGATCACCTACAATGTCTCTATGTTGACACTCTCCTTCACATTGGTAGGCATAACAATGTGCTCACGAGGTGGCCTAGCGAGAGGTCATCTCCCTTGCCATGCAAGATCTAGCTATGCACTGGGCCTATCCTGAGTTGACCCCCCACCTCTCCCCTAGAACTCCCTCATATCAAAATAATTTAGGATTTGGTTCAATACGAACTCACTGTATAGTTTCCTAAGAAAATATTGGGGGACTTCACAATTGTTGCACAATGGGTAATCAAAGACCAAGTACCACCTATCATAAAAATGATTCCTAATCTCTTGGTGGTGGCGCCAATGAATATGAAACCTCTTCACATTGAGGCTAATATTTTAATTTGTTCTAAGGTCAGTGAATAAAGAGCACAAATCACCTTTAGTAATTTTTAAATCTTTTACTTGTTTATATGATAGTTTATCTGCATAATATGCCCTAGTTTCCTACCTCCTATCTTGCCATCCCATTATTTGTTGGGTTATTGAATCTACATTTTTTAACAAATCTTTCATTTAATTTTCTAGTGTCATTCTTTCTGCAGTTGAAGCATTTGGATCACTCAACCTACTGATAAGATCTTCAATTTGTTTTTTGTTGTTCTCAATTTCACTCCTCAAATTTTGTTGAGTGCTAGGAGGGTGTTGAGTGATTGGTGGGGGAGCTTGATTTTGTTGAGGAGGATTTTCCTATTCTTCTTGTTGAGGAATTTGAGGATTTGTAGGATTATTTGCATCTCCTACAAATTGAAAAAAAAAAATCAAATCTAACCTAAAACAAACAAAATCAACTTGAAACTAAGAAATTCAAAAAAAATAGCAAACAATACTTACCTCATGCACCTCTTCATCGTCGTGGCACCATATTTGCAAAGGAAAAGCAACTATTGTTGATGAATTTTGTAGAATGCCTCCTCCTAGAATGTGAGCACGAAAATGAAGGTTTTCGGTTGCGGGTAGAGCAGAAAAAAGGACAAGAGAAAATGAATAGCTTTCACTTTTTTTTTGCTTTTAAAATGACATAATGTGAGCACATTATAACACGCTCACGTTATGTAATTTTCAATCTTTTTTTGAAGTTGGCCACAAAAGTGTAACCCAACTTCATGCACCCACCCATAAAGTAATTCATAATGTTATTGGAAAGAGCACAACTCGAACCCAAATTCTTGCAAAGCCATTTCCAATAGTAACTAACAAAGGGATAGTTGAAGAGGACATGATCAAAAAAATATTTGGTCTATTTTCCATAGAACACACCAAGAATAGTTGGTCGTGCCTATAAGAATTATCTGATTAAGTTTCCTTTGTGAGACATATTTGGTTCTAGCAAAGAACATCTAACCAATCTAAGTTGACATCAAGAAAATTCTATTATCTATATCATATTTTAATAAAATAAATGCCTTATTGACTTCCTCCCAAAAAAATATCATCTTTCAAATAGGTAAAAATCTATCTGAAAGATATCTCCATAGAAAATTTTTATACCATCACAATAGAGGTGGCATTTAAATATAAGCATCCCCATGAACTAGCATTAGGTGAATCCTAAATTTCTAGGTAATTTAAATAGACTTCATATGATATATGTACCATGCAATCAAAAAGTGTATGGTTATTCACTAGAGGAGAGATGACATTCTAGGAATTCTCCCAAAATAGAGATTTCCAACCATTATTAATAATCTATGATAAATGAATAGTTATTAATGATCATATTAGAACATAAAATTATATATGTGTGAGCCAAGAGAAGGGTTGGATATGACAAATCCTCATATGATTAATTGATTCTAAATACCTTTTTCACAATAATTTTCTTCAACAAACCTCAAGGGACTCAATTTTTTTTTGAATGAACTAGGCCCCAAGGAAGCTTTTTATTCCTTTAACCTACATATCACAAGACCATTGTCCATCTTCTCCTTACAATTAGTCTTCTGATTCATTAACCAAATTTTTTTTTATTTCATTGGAACATTCCCAAAGGAATTTTTTTATTATTCCTTCAACAAAATTGTTTCCTTTTATAATCAATTGGACACTAGACATCAAATATATCATGATATTTGAAATAAAAACTTTGATAGTTAATAATTTTATTGAACCATTCCAAGATTCCAATTGCGACATATAATAGATGATATTATCTTCCCATTAGCTTTTCTAACAACTCCTTTAAACAAAAGAAAATTGAGGTGCATGCTTAGAAAATTACTAATAGTAAAATTTCTTAAAGAGTTTTTATTTCTCTCCTTGCACTCTTCTTGGTGTTACAAAAATTATGCTTGATTTTTTTATTAATAACCTACCTTAATGCTACAAAAATATAATCAATCACATGAATTATCATTATTGCTTCATTCAGTCTAGAATCACCATATAGGATTATATCACTAGTGAGTTGTTGGTGTTTGATGCCTAATGACCTCAAGAGAAAGATGAATGCTAATACTAAAGTACAAATTATGTTACTACATAGAAAATAAAAGAGATGATCTATATACATGTGTGTCACTTGATAACTTATTATATCTCAACATGGATTTATAAAGCCATATATTCATGCATGTAACTACTTATATGAATAACTACTCTACCACTAAAAAGATAGATAAACTATATTTTTATTGAACATTGTAATAATGTTAGCATTCCCCCACTTATTACTTTTTTCCTAAAAATGTATCCCTTAATTCTCAAAATTCACCTTACCAAGGGACCCCTCTAAAATCTTGTTGATTACCCAAAATAAATACATATTCTTTAGAATATTTCTTTGAAGAAAAAAATATTGAATCAAGTGGAACTCCATCAAGCTACCTTGTGACCCTTAGAATAGTGTAGCTCCAAGTCAAGAATTTTTTAGTTCTCTTTCTTCAAACTCCCAAATCACATATTCCCAAAATATTGTACAATAATCCATTTTGAGCTTTACAATCATAGAATTCCATCAAGTTGTATCTTGACCCTCATAAGCATATAACTCTCAATCATAGTCTTGTGAACTCGTTGAACAATAATCCATATTGATTTTCAACACCAAATACCTTAAAGTACTTGTCTCCAAAAATTAAAATTTACAATATATGTATTCTTCAAATCCATTAGCATCCATAAGGAAAGCTAAAAGGAAATAAAAATATAAAGAAAAATGATTTTCACGCAAATAACCATCTCAAACTGAGAAGTTGATTTGAGATTATGGAAATTCCTCCATCCTCTGGTGCCATTAGCCTTCAACTGATAGTTCTTAGTCCTTATCCTCCAAAAGTAGCACTAGAGGAATTGCTACAAACTTTGAAAAAAAATCAATATAAAAACTATCATTATACCTCATCTTCTCCATGAACTTAGTAAGAACAATGATTTTTTTCTCCCTCAAGAAATGTCTCTAAAATCTTGGTTAGTGTAGTGAAGAAATACCAAAAGAACACACACTAAATATTGGCCATTATCAAAAGTAAAAAAAATGGGTGTTTATTTCAACCAATAATACACCTAAACTCATCCATATATATGATCACCTTATAACATCTTGATAGATTTTAATATACTTTATATCATCAATTATAGAAAACACCCTTTCCACAAAAGTTTCACACCATGTTTAAGTAATATTTGTAAATTTTTATGGTGCTAAATAAATTAATCTAAAGACATTCAAATTGAAAACATCAAATACTAACTATAATCAACTAAAATACACCACCTCCTCTTTTACTATAAAAAATAAAACTACAATAAATGACATATCATCAATCTATACAAAATGTCCTCATTATTTCAAAAAATCTCATTATTCCCTTCTATCTCATAAAATTTTTTGACTCTCTAGTGTTGTATATTATTAAACCTAACAATTTCACACTATGGTGACACCCTATTTTTCATATAAAATTAATTATATTTGTAATTTTCTCATTTTGGGTGTAAATTGGAAAAATACCTTAAATTTTCCACCATGCCTAGTTTTGGGGGCCAAAAAGTCCTAGACATGGGTGTGGGCACCCTAGTCCTAAGGATGTGATTTTAAAATATCTATCACTTTGATTGTTGGCCTTGAGTGTTTTAAAATGTCCCTAGATTGGCTTGTTTCCAAAAATATCAATTGGGATGAATATATAAACAAGTTTTCCCTCTCATTCAAACTAGGCACTATTATGATAAATCATGCAAAATTATGCTCTAATTGTGAAGATACATGCAAATCTCTTCTCTGCATGCTAGATAAAAATATATATTATGTTATTTTTCTTACCCTTGCTTGTGTACAAGGAAATCCAATCATTCATCACCAAATATTTATGGAAACATATGGTGTGACATCACTTTATCAAGGGTTTCATGCCTATCATAATATTTTCTTATGTCATTACATTTATTATCTAATTTTCCTCTACCCCCAAGTTGAGAATACAATATTTATACAATCATCATTTTTTTTTGTGGAGGTGGAAACAACAAAACTAGGGTTTGATTTAGGCAAGCCCATATACAATACAACCTTTCCCCTTTTTCCATGTGTGTAGGTCAAATATTGAACTTCCATCAACAACGGGTTATAAAAGATCAAAGAGAAAACTATACCAAACTAATTTTCCTACTCAAGGGACAAAAACACCCAAACTAGGGTTCCCATGCCCCTATCCCTCTATTTTATGCTCAAAATTCATCTATAGGTGTCCCTTTATTTGCACCTCCTAGATTTGTGTTCATTTCTATAATTTTTTGTTTTCGTTTGTGCAATCATTCATAGTTTTAGTTCTAGGGTTATATTAACTAGGTTAGTCAATCATGCACATAAAATCTACCCTCTTTTCAAAAAATTAAAAAAAACCTAATAGATTGGCTCTTTTTTGAGGTAGTTAGCCTATCATCAAACCCTAGTTGGTTTGTATTCCAATGTTAAGCCAAAGGGGAAAGATAGATCCAAGATAATTCATTTGTTGGCTCTTGGATCTCTTTCTCACTTAAAATTTTGTGAACCTGACACTTCTTACACTTACAAATTTTTCATTTTACATAACATAAATTTATTAATTTTATCAAGTATTATGTTATTTGGATATCTTAATGTTCATATTATGTACTCATTTACTTTTGAAAATCAAGAATTTGCACTCCATGTCCACTAAACCCTTAACACTTTAGTGAATTCAATTTAGATCACATTTGTAAAATTATATTTCAATTTAATTGCATAGTTTTAGATCTAATTTTTTCCTAGCTAGGGCATTAGATCTACATTATTTCATTTTCATTGGAAAATGTTGTATATTTACTTTGGAAAAATAAAGTATTTAAACACTTTCTTCTTAGCATAAACATAAATATAAAAATTTCTCCTACAATTCCATTGAAATATCCATCTTGTAAACACTTTATCCTACCTTCTACCTCTTAGGAGTACTCATGTGTGAAGCTAAATTGATCTATCGGCTCCTTTGAATGCTTAAAATTCCTAATTCATTTTTTGTGTGCCTCATCAATAAAATAGGGCACATTCATTTTTTGTGTTATATAAACTTGCAAACCTTGATCTCTTACCTCAAAGACCTACAAATAGCACTAATCCTATCCATGATTTTAGAACCCACATCTCTATACTCTTTGACTAGGGCTCCTATGCCCCTATCTTGTCATTTTGATCTCAATTTTTTGTACAAGGTTCTTCTCTATCTAGTCTCTTCTCATATCCAATTCATGTTCCTAATTTAGTTTGCCTTAAAATTTCTCAATTTTGTTCTATAATATTAGTTAGTTCCCCTAATTCACCTAATTCATTGCATTACCCTAAAATCCTTGTTCCCCTAAAAAGAGTGATCAAAATCTTAGCCAACCTGCTTGGCTCTCCCTTGAAGACAACAAAAAACCATTTCTTGCTAAAATTTATGTCATTACTTAATTACCCTCTCAATATGTTTCATATTACTACTTTACCCTCTCCCAACATGTGTCCTATGCTAAATTTTTTTGTGCATCCTCATATTAATGTCCTTCAACCACAAATTAAACCTATTCTTACTATTTGAGATATCCCAAACTTTAAAAATTCACTTAATGTGTTGCCACAACCTTATCACCATGTAGTTTCTCATGTGTACAATACTAAACCCATTATCACTATTGTAGGTATTCCAAACCAACATAAACATCCTATTCAAACTCTAAAATTTGCAAAAAAACTTACTCAAAACAATAATTTTGATCAAGTTTTGTCATAGAAACCTAATTATCATATAGTTTCTCACACATACAACACTTGAGACAACAAACAACCTAAACAAAAAAAAATACTCCCACTTCCATTCTATTTCTTGAACCTTATCTTCCCCGTACACCTCATCTTCCTCAACATGTAGGAAAAGACTATGACATTGGTGAATGACTTCACAATATTTCAGCTAAGATATTTGTTTAGAACTTAATTAAAACCTCACCTACATACCACATGATGCTCTAGGAGGCCTTATAGGAGATAGTGATTCCACCTTATGTTAGATCGAATGATGTAGCAACCTTGTTTAGTTGTATGCATATAAAAAACATGGATATTACATTCCCTCAACATGAATTACCTTCTCTTTAAAATTAAAAGTAATTTGGCCTCTTATAATTTTTATCATTATTAACCAACATGTCATAAATCATACTCTAATTGATAATGTATTAGGTCTTAATGTTCACAACATTGACTTCTTACATAAGATTGGTGTAGGTATGTTTCTCATCAAACCTTATACTATTTCTATTTATGGCTTCAATAATGTGAGTAGACACTCACTAGGTACAATAAAACTACTAGTTAAGGTAGGAAATGTCACTTTACCCACCCTTATCCATGTCATGCCTAATACTCTTGTTAAGTAGAAATGAGATCCAATATAAAATTATAGTCAAGGGTATCAATCTAGAAAATATAGATAGAGGGGCACCTTTGTATGAAAGATGAGCCTAAAATATAAGGACAAGGGTGTTGGCTGCCCTAGTTTGGGTGTTTTTGGATTTTTAGTAGCCAAATCCCTGAATCATAGTCAATTCTCAACTCTTCTACCACATGTTGTTGATGGAGGTTATGAATCTCACCTCCATATATAAGAAGAGGGGAGAGGTTGTGATGTATAGGGACTTACCTCAGTCAAACCCCATTCTTTGGGTTTCCACCTCCATAATAGAAAATGATGATGGTATAAATTAGGTACCCTCATAGAGGTATATGCAAAATAAATAATAAATGATTGTAATAAATATAATGACATGAGATAATGCTACCTTAGGAATGAAAACCCTTTTGAAGTGATGTCACACCATAGGATGCCACAAAGACTTGATGAATAATGCATGAATTTATTTGAACACCTACAAGTGTTAGTCACATAATACATTAGATTGTTGTAGCAAGAATGTAGAGAATAAGTCACATGCATCTTCACAATTTTCACATAATAATTGCTCATGGTTCTAAACCAACAATTTTGATGTGTTCTATGGACTTCTCTTGCATTCTTAGGATCTTTCACCTAAAAGGAGATAGATAGAACCCCAAAATTGATGTGGTTCAATCAAATAAAAGATTGTATGATGCTATTAAGACTAAATGCAATGGTTTCAATGCAACTAAGCAATGAAATTGATTGATTATAAAAACAAAACTAATGTAATATGCAATGTTTAAAAACATAATGTGATATGCAAAAAATGAAATAGAGATGAAAACTAATCCAAACATAATTGAACAAGGTCAAACAAAGTGCACTTGGAAATTGGATGATGAATTTGGAATGTTTTGAAATCTAGAAGAGATCAATATAAATCACCAGTGGGACTGGTGCAGGAGCACCTTGGCTTAACTCCAATTTGTTGTGAACAATTTTTGGCTTGTACCTGATCTTAGCCAAATTAGGGTGTTAGTAGGTTGTGTTGGATTTTAGAAGGTGTTGTGTGTATGGAGAGTTAGTCATTAGAACTAATTTTATCCTAGTTAATCATTGTGGGTTAATGTTGTTAAATTTTGGCTTTATTAAGCTTTGGACAGCATGTATTATGTTACAAAGCATTTAGTGCATTAAAGCCACATCATCATTGTTTGAAAGATGCCAAGTAACGGTTAGGGGAGATGTTAGTTGCTCGAGATCAATGTGTTGGAGGTCCTATGTTTGAGGATCATGACATAATCATGGCATAATGGAAACTACAAACTACAGATGTAAAGTTGCATGGCAAGATTTGTGAAAATTGCATGCAATTTAATGATGGGAATCCCTAGAAAATAGGGGTAAGTGCTCGACCAACTCCCCTTGAACTATGGAAATGGCATCAAAATGGTTGTAATGGCTTTTAGACAGTTAGTTTTGGCATTGTAATCAAATTTTGGTGTGAAAAATAGAAAACAGTGAGCAGATTTCAGTAATTTTCTGTGTGTTACCCGTGTGTTTAGAGAAACAGTAACTCAAAAGGCTTTGTTTACACAGATTTCTCACTGTTCTTGGGTTCTTCAAATAGCTTGGAGTGTATATCATCTGGTAGATAAGAGTTGAGATTAGATTCAGTGTTTTGTATTCATAGTTTAGAGTTGTAGAGTTTTATTTTTGAAATACCCGTTTGTTTTGCAATAGAGTTCTCATAGGTGTTGGATACCTAGACTTAGCATTGTATTCATGTTATTAGAATAGATTAGAATCACTTTTCATTGTGTTATCATTTTGAGTGGATTGGAGTTTTTCATTTGAATCCTTAGATCAGAATTTAGAGGTTAGCAGGGTTTCCATTGCTATTTCTGAGCAGTTAGTTTCAAAATGGCTCCCCCATAAGCACTGTCCACAGGGTTCCCCTGAGAATAGTTGAATATGGGAGAGGATCCAACCTATTGTACATATTTAGAGATAGGAGTGTCAAAGGGCCAAGCAATGAGTTTTAACTCCAAACCCTAGGCGAGCTTTGTGAACCGGTTAGGAGTTTGAAAGAGAAGAGTTGAGAACCTAGGCAGGGGAAAGGTGCCACTGTACAGAGTCCATACTATTCCAGGTGGAGTAAGGTAAGGCCTATACATGCAAAAGGGTTTGGGACTTCAACCAATCCACTAGAAGGAGATTTGAAGGAGAAAGCACAAAAACCCTAACAAATAGGTCAATTAGCCCTTTGTCCTAGATGATAGGAATGCACTGTATGACAGTGACAGAGGTTTGAGATCTAGTAGAAGATTTAAAGCTCTAAAAAGGGTGCTTGAAAGTGCCTTTTGTTTGGTAGGTTGTTTGTCAAGTGTGAGAGGAAAAGTCAGAAAACTGACCGGTAAGGGCTAGTAAAGTTTAGGCCTACCAAGGCAATCTCTTGGAATTGGGTGTATTAGAAGCTAAAGAACCTCTAAAATGGAACAATTTGGATGCAAGGAGCATAAGGACAGTACCTTTAATCCCCCTGCAAGCAGTTCGAGGTTGGTGATGAGGTTAACATCTAGATTCTTCTAGGTGTTGGAAGGAGACAGCAATTTCAAAAGGTGTTGAATCCTCTAAGGTTAAAGCACAAGGTTGAAACTCTTGGAACAGAGTTGTAGCATGGTTCAATTGGTGAACTAAGTCAAGATAGTGCGTAGAAGATTTTTAGGTTCTTGGTGGAAGGCAGAGTGAAGCCTTCATATTGGTCAAGTGCAAGCAAACCTTGGAGGGTTATCATATACCATATTGGTATCAGAGCCAGGTTAGATTCAAGGCTTGTGATTAATGAGCCAATCCATTGAGTCAGTAGGAGAGAATACACCAGAGGAAGGAGCCATGGTGACAAATGCAGAGCTAGCAAAGAAAGTAGAAGAGCAAGAGGAAGATAATTGGTTGCTCAGAGAAAGGATATCTTAGATGGAGAAACTCCTAGATGAAGTCCAAGAGATAGCAGATACTGTGAAGGACAAGATAAAGCAGAAGGAAGAGTAGGAAGCCAAGGAAAAAGAAGAGGATTTGGAGGAGGAAGCTCCAAGGCCTGATCATGTTCTTACAGAGGAACCATTCTTGAAGGCATTGCATGCCTTGAGTGGTAAAGCATAGGATGGTGTGCCAGTTTTCAGTGGACAAATGGACCCTGATTCAGTTGTAGACTGGATTGAGAGCATTGAGAATCACTTTGAGTGTGATGGCATAACAGAATCCCAAAAGGTAAAGGTGGCCAAGTCAAGGCTGAGAGGAGAAGCTCTCACATGGTGGAAGTTTGTACAATCTGAAAGAGAGAAAGAATGAAAAGGTCCCATAGTTTCATGGAGAGGGATGGTGACCAAGATAAGGCAGACCTACCTCCCTGATGATTATGAAGTTCAGTTGCACAGAAGAAGACACAATCTGAGGCAAAAAGACATGGATGTTCAAACATATACAAAAGAGTTTCAAAAATTGTGCCTTAGATCAAAAGTGGTTGAAGATGAGAGCATTAGGTTAGCAAGGTACCTAAATGGACTCAAATGGTCTATTCAAGAGGACATGAGTTTGGTAAACTTCAAAACAGTCCACCAATTCTATCAAATGGCTTTGAAGATAGAGGAGAAAGGCAAAAAGAAACAGGAACAAAACCCCAAAGGTAGAGGCAAAGGGAAAGACAACAGAGGACAAAGAGGAAGTTACAGTGGAAGAAGCTCAGAATCAAGAGCCCAAGGAGAAGTCAGATTTTCTAAACAGCAAGAAGGAAGCTCCAGTAGAGGTGGTAGAGGAAGAGGTTTCAGCTCCAGAGGAAGAAGTGGTGGACAAGGAAGAGGCAGTTACTTCACCAACATGAAATGCTATCATTGCAACCAATTGGGACACCCAACCTACAAATGTCCAGAGAAAGGTAGCACTTCTCATGGAGGAGATAAGAGAACCAATCTGATTCAAGATGAAACAGCTGTAGCAAATAAACAATCAGAAGTACCCTTGAACTCAGAGGAAGGTGAGAATCTTATGATGAGGAGGACTTTGATCAAAGAACCAGTCAAAGAAGATCCAAGCCAAAGGAGGTCCTTGTTTAGGATAAAATGAAAGATGATGGGGAAAGTGTGTAAGGTCATAATAGACTCAGGTTCAACTGACAATATTGTGTCAGAGGAGGCAGTCAGCAAACTGAAATTGACAAGGATACCTCACAGTAATCCTTACAAGGTTACATGGCTCAATAAGGGTCAGCATGTCTTGGTGAATGAACAAGCATGGGTGGAGTTCTCAATTGGCAAGTACAAAGACAAAGTTTTGTGTGATGTATTACCTATGGATGCATGCCACTTGCTCCTAGGTAGGCCATGGCAATTTGACCATCAAGCTGTGCATGATGGAGCTAAGAATTCATATACCTTCAAGAAGGACAATGTAACCTACAAGATTCAATCTTTGTTAGAAGATATTGAGGTGTAGACAGTAGGTTCTAAGCTTATAATAGCTGGTGAAAAAGAGTTCTTAAAAGCTTTAGAAGAAGGAGATGGAGTTGGCTATGCACTAATGATTAAGCCAAGAGAGGTAAGCAAAGAGAAGGTAGCTGAAAAGCAAGAGTTACCCAAGGAGATACAAGACTTGTTGCAAACCTATGAAAGCATTGTAAGTAGTGGTCAACCAACAACCTTACCTCCTAAAAGAGCCATAATTCATAGGATAGACTTGATACCAGGAGCTACCCTTCCAAACAAAGCAGCCTACAAGATGACACCTCAGCAAAATGAGGAAATAGGTAGGCAAATTCAAGAACTACTTGACCAAGGTCTTGTTAGGAAAAGCATCAGTCCTTGTGCAGTACCCACTATCTTAGCACTGAAGAAAGTAGGAGAATGGAGGTTTTGCACTGATTCCAGGGCAATAAACAAGACAACCATCAGGTATAGGTTCCCTATCCCTAGGATTGAAGATCTCATGGATTGTCTAGGTGAAGCTATGTACTATACCAAGATATATTTAAAGAGTGGTTACCACCAAATTAGAATACATGAGGGTGATGAGTGGAAAACAGCCTTCAAAACCAATGAGGGTCTTTATGAGTGCTAGTAATGCCATTTGGATTATCTAATTCCCCCTCCACATTCGACTCATGAATGAAATCCTCAAGGACTACATTGGCAAGTTTGTAGTAGTGTATCTTGATGATATACTAATCTATAGCAGAACAAGAGAAGAGCACCTCCATCATATTGAGTTGATTTTCAAGAAGCTACAGGAGGAGAAGCTGATGATCAATCTGGAAAAGTGTGAGTTCATCAAAATAGAGCTGGTGTACCTTGGATTTGTGCTATCACATGGCAACTTGAAGATGGATAGCAGCAAAGTGGAAGCAATCCTCAATTGGCCTACTCCAAAGACATCAATAGAGGTAAGAAGCTTACATGGTCTTGCTCAGTATTATAGAAAATTCATAAGACAGTTTAGTGCAAATTGTGCTCCTATGTTGGATACCATTAAAGGAGGAATGAAAACCAAGTTTGTGTGGAATGAGCAAGCTAACAAGAGTTTTGAGTTGTTGAAGGAGAAGATAGCTACCCAACCTATTTTGGTGTTGCCAAGCTTTGAGAAGCTATTCACCATTGAATGTGATACAAGCAATGTAGCTATTGGAGCTGTTCTCAGTCAAGAGGGAAGACCGGTAGCTTTTCATTCAGAGAAGCTATGTGAAGCCAAGAAGAAGTACTCTTCTTATGACCTTGAGATGTATGCATTGGTCCAAGAACTAAGGAAGTGGAGGCGCTCCTTGCTTCCCAAAGAATTCATTATGTACTCAGACAATCAAGCACTCAGTTTTCTGAATTCACAAGAGAAGTTGAGTCACAGGCACATGAAATGGGTGGAGTATTTGCAAGCTTACACCTTCAATATCAAGCACAAGAAAGGAGCTCTCAAAAAAGTGGCTGATGCATTGAGCAGGAGAGTTCTCACTATCCAAGAAATTCAGTTGAAAAGCATGGGAATAGATCACTTCAAAGACCTATATGCAAATGATGAAGACTTTGTAGAAATTTATAAGGTATGTCTTGAGTATAAGAACCATTTCCATAGAAAATATGTTGAGTATACCTTGCAAAGTGATTTATTGTTTAAAGGGAATCAACTTTGTGTTCCTAGAGGTTCTATTAGGGAGAACTTAATTCAAGAAAAGCATAATGGTGCATTGAGTGGTCATTTTGGGATCACTAAAACTCAAGAACTAGTTCAAAGGTTTTATTTTTGGCCTAGGATGAACTTAGATATCAGGAAGTATGTGGAAAGTTGTGTGGTGTGTCAAAAGGCCAAAGGCACTTCTTCAAATGTAGGCTTATACCAGCCACTACCTATCCCTTCTAGGCCATGGGAATGCTTGAGCATGGACTTTGTAGTTGGTTTACCCAAGAAAAGGCAAGGTATGGATAGTGTGTATGTTGTTGTTGACAGATTCAGCAAAATGGCTCACTTTGTACCCTGCAAAACAACCAATGATGCCAGTCAAATAGCCTCTCTTTTCTTTAAGGAGATAGTAAGGATTCATGGTTTACCAATCAGCATCGTATCAGACAGGGATACTAAGTTTATGAGTCATTTTTGGAAGAATCTTTGGCAAAGAATGGGCACCAATTTTTCCTTTGGATTTGCATACCATCCCCAAACTGATGGTCAGACCGAAGTTGTGAATAGAACACTTGGAAACCTTCTAAGATGCTTGACCAAGGAGTATGGTCAACAATGGGATCAGATTATTGGGAAAGCTGAATATGCCTATAATGATACTGTAAATAGGTCAACAAGGAAGAGTCCCTTTGAAATTGTTTATGGACTGCACCCTAGAGGTGTTTATGAGCTGAGGGAATTGAAGGATGGAGTCAAGGGAAGTGGATATGCAGATGATTTTTCCTATGCAATGCAGGAAATTCATGAGACAGTCAGAAAAACATTGGCAGAAAATACTATGAAACATAAGATATAGGTGGATGAGCATAGGAAAGATGTTCACTTTAATGTTGGTGACTTAGTCATGGTGCATTTGAACAAGGCTAGATTGCAGAAGGGAGTTCCTCACAAGCTGCAAATGAAGAGGATAGGTCCCATCCTATCTTGGAGAAGTATGGCAACGATGCTTTCAAAGTGCAATTGCCAGATGACAGTGGACTGTCCCCTATTTTTAATGTTTTAGACCTTGTACATTACAAAGGGCCACCACTAAACATGGATCAGACCATCCATGAAGTCACCCAAGATGTAGAAGAGCTCAAACTGCCCTCCACTGCCATTAAGCAAGCTAATAAGGTATTGGACACTCGAGTTTACAAGAGAACCAGGACCAAAGAATATAAAGAACACCTCATCCAAAGACAAGGACAAACTGAAGTTGATGCAGTATGGATCAAGGAGGTAGAGTTCAAGAAGTTGGGAGTTGATCCTAACTTTCTCAATCTAAGGATGGATTGAATCTTTCTATTTTAGGGAGGATGGTGCAGGAGCACCTTGGCTTAACTCCAATTTGTTGTGAACAATTTTTGGCTTGTACCTGATCTTAGCCAAATCAGGGTGTTAGTAGGTTGTGTTGGATTTTAGAAGGTGTTGTGTGTATGGAGAGTTAGTCATTAGGACTAATTTTATCCTAGTTAATCATTGTGGGTTAATGTTGTTAAATTTTGGCTTTATTAAGCTTTGGACAGCATGTATTATGTTACAAAGCATTTAGTGCATTAAAGCCACATCATCATTGTTTGAACGATGCGAAGGAACAGTTAGGGGAGATGTTATTTGCTCGAGATCAAGGTGTTGGAGGTCCTATGTTTGAGGATCATGACATAATCATGGCATAATGGAAGCTGCAAACTGCAGATGTAAAGTTGCATGGCAAGATTTGTGAAAATTGCATGCAATTTAGTGATGGGAATCCCTAGAAAACAAGGGTAAGTGCTCGACCAACTCCCCTTGAACTATGGAAATGGCATCAAAATGGTTTTAATGGCTTGTAGACAGTTAGTTTTGGCATTGTAATCAAATTTTGGTGTGAAAAATAGAAGACAGTGAGCAGATTTCAATAATTTTTTGTGTGTTACCCATGTGTTTAGAGAAACAGTAACTCAAAAGGCTTTGTTTACACAAATTTCTCACAGTTCTTGGGTTCTTTGAATAGCTTGGAGTGTATATCATCTGGTAGATAAAATTTGAGATTAGATTCAGTGTTTTGTTTTCATAGTTTAGAGTTGTAGAGTTTTATTTCTGAAATACCCATGTGTTTTGCAATAGAGTTCTCATAGGTGTTGGATACCTAGACTTAGCACTGTATTCATGTTATTAGAATAGATTAGAATCACTTTTCATTGTGTTATGATTTTGAGTGGAGTGGAGTTTTTCATTTGAATCCTTAGATCAAAATTTAGAGGTTAGCAGGGTTTCCATTGCTGTTTATGAGCAGTTAGTTTCAAAATGGCTCCCCCATAAGCACTGTCCATGGGATTCCCTTGAGAATAGTTGAATATGGGAGAGGAGCCAACCTATTATACATATTTAGAGATAGGAGTGTCAAAGGGCCAAGAAATGAGTTTTAACTCCAAACCCTAGGCGAGCTTTGTGACCCGGTTAGGAGTTTGGAAGAGAAGAGTTGAGAACCTAGGCAGGGGAAAGGTGCCACTGTACGAAGTCTGTACTGTTCCATGTGGAGTAAGGTAAGGCCTATACATACAAAATGGTTTGGGACTTCGAACAATCCACTAGAAGGAGATTTGAAGGAGAAATCACAGAAACCCTAACAAATAGGTCAATTAGCCCTTTGTCTTAGATGATAGGAATGCACTGTACGACAGTGACAGAGGTCTGAGATCTAGTAGAAGATTTAAAGCTCTAAAAAGGGTGCTTGAAAGTGCCTTTTTTTGGTTGGTTGTTTGTCAAGTGTGAGAGGAAAAGTCAAAAAACTGACTGGTAAGGGCTAGTAAAGTTTAGGCCTACCAAGGCAATCTCTTGGAATCAGGTGTATTAGAAGCTAAAGAACCTCCAAAATTGAACAATTTGGATGCAAGGAGCATGAGAACAGTACCTTTAATCCCCCTGCAAGTAGTTTGAAGTTGGTGATGAGGTTAACATCTAGATTCTTCTAGGTGTTGGAAGGAGACAACAATTTCAAAAGGTGTTGAATCCTCTAAGGTTAAAGCACAAGGTTGAAACTCTTGGAACATAGTTGTAGCATGGTTCAGTTGGTGAACTAAGTCAAGACAGAGCCTAGAAGATTGTCAGGTTCTTGGTGGAAGGCAGAGTGAAGTCTTCATATTGGTCAAGTGCAAGCAAACCTTGGAGGGTTATCATACACCAGGGACTCATTCACCACTGATGATGAATCAATCCTGCTACTGACAAAAACACCCAAAAATTGCTTTCCAACAATTGGGGATTGGAATCTAAAAAAATGACCTTTTCATCCCTAAGGTGGGACTCATTCTCCATGGATGGTGAATCAGTCATCCTCCAAAAATATGTGAAATCAAAGGTCAATTATGTAGCTCCACATCTGCACTTGTCTTCTTGTCGGCTTGATGGAGTCAAATCTATAGAAAATGGACTGTAGGTTGTCTCCAAGCTTGAAATAGGGTTTAGTTGACTTGAAACACTTTTTGACTTGTTGACCACCTTTCAACACATAATTTTTTGACAAATCTGCATACAAAAGTCTGCAAACACACATGCAAAAGGTGAAAAATGTTTAAGGGTTATAGTATAAGGATTTGCCTTGATCAAATCCCACTTTGGTAATCAAACCCTTAATGAAGAAATGAAATAAAGTGAACAAGGAATGATGAATAAACAATATGCAAATGTCCTAAACTCACCACAACCTTGTTGAAGAAATCTAAAGATATGTCAATGGATGCTCCAAGATGCTTGATGAATGCTTGATTGAATGATGCAAAGTGTTTGGATGCTAATTGATGTTGAGTGAATGTAAGTGAATGCTTGAATGAATTAGGTGTAAAATGAGAAGAAAAACACTTATTTATAAATACGTATTCCCTAATAACCCAATAATACCTCATCACAGGCTGACATAAGGTCTTTTTGAATAAAAACCTGAAAGTAATTTTGAATTATTTTGAATTTGGAGCCAAGAGGGACTCATTCGCCACCCATGGCAAATGGGTATCACCTTGGGATTATAAGTGGGTGTGGGGAATTAACTTGTATTTAATGTTGTTTGTGGGGTTTACATTCAAAAATACACTTAATTAAGTCTTATGAGTGCATAAAAGGGTCAAATAAAGCATAAGAAAGGTGTAAATAATGATAACAAGCCTAGAAAAGTATGAAATATTGCTATGAGACTTTACAACACTTTAGAACAAGACTTGACAAGTGATGAAAATGTTATTTTTAGGTGAATTGTAATTAGAAGAGTCTAGAAAAGTGTAGAAATGTGTTACAACACTTCACAACACCTTCACAAGATGTCACAATTTGAATATTCAGGACCTAATGTGAATACATAAGTTACATTGCAACATTAAATCAAAGAAAAATAGACCAAGCATCATGAGAGAAAGACCTAAATAACCATGAAAATGTCAATGATTAATTTTTCTATGGTACATTAATTATCCCCCACTTTAGTGAGAGGATGAATTTGCTCCAAACTCACACTAAAGTAGCTATGCACATCGAGAAGGATCCAAATGCAATTATGCTAGCAAGATAGAATGACAACAATCAAGAGGGATTTTCAAGCCCCCAGGATGAAGATCACATGGAAAACTAAACATAAGAACAAAAGAACACAAGTGTGGGAAAGAGAAAAAGAGAAGGAAGATGGAAAAGGAAAAGTCAGATCAAGCTTTGATCGTTTGTTCAGCTGGTTGTGAATTAAATCTAGGTTGTTTGTCTGAAAAAGATAATGCATAGGGTATGTGCAGGATCATCATGGAAAATCAGGCCCTTAAGTGGCAAAAAAATTAGAAAAAACAGGGTTAGGTAACTTGAATGTAGTTTCTAAACTACTAAGTTTATTTTTAAAAAAACTAATTTGGTGAAAATTTGAAATTTCAATGCAGTTGTACTTAAATTTTAGGGAAAAAATAAGAAGTAGGTGTCTGTCTGACCACCCTAACCACAATAAAATCATAATATTTTTTTATAAGATTTTAGATATAATTAGAGGACTCATTTCCGGATGTGATGTATATTTTTTTGTAATTTTTTCCAAGTAAATAATTAATTATGATTTTTTATTACAACTTTTAAAAATATAAAACTCATATGTCGACCACCTTAACTTGGTAAAACTTAATGAAATTCATTTTTTTAATCCTATAGTATTTGAAGCATAGAATGTGACACATGTTTTGGATTCAAAAATGTGATACCGTTTGAAAGTTATAGATGTTTTTCAATCATCCTATCAATCAGAACTTTAGTCATAATTCAAATGGAAAACGAATAATAATTATTTATTAAATCCAAATGAAAGCATAATTTATATTGGTGGAAATCCGAAAACCTCCTTTAAAAACCCTTTTTATTTCATCAATTTTGGGTAAAAAAAATTTGTCAGCCACATACCCTACACATACCCATCATATCGCCACTTTTTGGCCCATCATGATCCTGTGCATACCCCATACTCACTCTAAGGTGATAGAACTCATGGTGGTCTACCAATTGAGAAGACCCAAAAGGGTGAAGTACATACGCTAGTTGGTATGTACTCACAATGGGCTTCCCGCTCAACCGTATCAAAGTTATACTTGTTGATACCTTTAACAAGGTGCCACAAAGGAAAATGTAGGTTTGTGCTTCATGAGACAAGAAAAGCTTTGTATCCTTAGGACTCATGAAAAAATAGGATGATACCATAGGCATGCAAGCTACGTTATGCAAGGTGGCAAAGATGTAAAATGTAAAATACAAAATATGTTCAAAGGAGTCTTGTTAAGTTCATGCAAGGTCTAACATTTAGGGAACATTGTGTCTAATGTCTCCAAGAGAGGACCAATCAAAGAATAGAATATTCACAAGTTAGGGAATGCAATGCATCACATCAAGATACTAAGAGGAATGTAATATGCTAAGATAGATCATGCTTATGAAGGAAATCACACTCAATGTCATCCACAAAGTGACAAAACGCATTGTATGAAGTGACAAGGCTACACTAAGAGCCAAGAATGCAAATGAAATGATGCCTATGTATGCCCCCCACTTTAAAAGAATTTCTACACACCATTCTGTGAGCAATTACTTTAAAGTAGCAATTGAAAAATTCAAAAAGAAAACAAGACATGAGAGCCAACTTGGAAAGCCCCTATGCCCCTATGCCAAGTCATATGTTTCTGAGGAAGGCTATGTTATGTAACTGAAAAAGAAAACAAAAGAAAAGGGAGGGTTGCCCCCCAGAAAGGAACACACCAAACACATAAGGGATCTATGGTTTTTGGGTCAGTATGTTCATTATTGCAATGTTTTTTATGAAAGAGCTTGGACCTGTCATCATTCCCCAAAGACATAAAACTGGAAGAATGACACAAAAAAGATTGAAAACACAAGCGAAAATAAAACAAGAGGAAAAAAAAGTCTATTTTGGGTCATAGAAGAGACATTGTTGTCTCAATGCTTTGCATTTTCCCCAAAAGGAAAACATAAGTGAAAAGAAAACAAGGAAAATCTTTTGGGTCAACATGAAGGAGACATTTCGGTCTCAATGCCTTACATCATCCCCAAAAGGAAAACACAAGAAAAGGTTAAAAAGGAAAAGGAAAAGGAACCATTTGGGTCAACATGGAAGAGACATAGGACGTCTCAATGCTTTGCATCATCCCCAAAAGGAGAAAAAAAAATAAAAGCAAAAAATAAAATGCAAAATGTATGATATATAGTTCAGAATAGAGGAACAAATAGAGGAAGTGTACAAAGAGAGAGAACATCAAACACACATTACGAGGGAAAATGATACACACATATAAGCACACCAAAAGGAAAATGCAAAAGGGGTTAGTAATGCAAATGCAAGTCAACCATCAACCGAGTTATTGGCTTCTCGATCTCAAGTAGTATAAGTGAAAGGTGAATAACATAGGATATGTGCAAGATCATCATGGAAAAAATAGGCCCTTAAGTGGCAAAAAATTTAGAAAAATCGAAGCTAGGAAAATTGATGTAAAAATTTGAATAAGTTATCTATATTATTTCAAAAATATATAAGAGTAGAATCTATAGCAAATTGAATGTAGTTTCTAAACTACTAGGTTTATTTTTAAAAAAATCTATTTGGTGAAAACTTGAAATTTCAATGCAGTAGTACTTAAATTTCAAGGAAAAAATAAGTAGGTGTCTATCTAACCATCCTAACCACAATAAAATGATAATATTTTTTATAAGATTTTAGATATAAGTAGAGGACTCATGTCAGATGTGATACATATTTTTTGTATTTTTTTTCCATGTAAATAATTAATTATGATTTTTTTTATTACAACTTTAAAAAAATATAAAAATTTGTATGTCTAACCACCTTAACTTGGTCAAAACTTCATGAAATTCATTTTTTAATCCTATAGTATGCAAAGCATAGAATGTGACACATGTTTCATATTCAAAAAATGTGATATCATTTGAAAGCTATAGATGTTTTTCAATCACCTATCAATCGGGGACTTTAGTCCTAATTCAAATAGAAAATGAATAATAATTATTTATTAAATTTTAAAAGTAAAGAATAATTTATATTGGTGGAAAATTGAGAATCTCCTTTGAAAACCCTTTTTGTTTCATCAATTTTGGGTAAAAAAAAAGTCATCTACCAGATACCCTACACATACCCATCATATCGCCACTTTTTGGCCCATCATAATCCTACACATACCACATAGTTAAGAGATAAAAGACAAATGCATTATGAGGACAAGGCCAAACTTCTTGCATCCACAAACTATAAGAATGAGCCAAGGTAGTTGATGGGAAGGATCATGCAATAGTGAGAATGGAAAATTCTACAACTATGGCATGATAAAGGGATGTGGTTTTAAAGGATGATAGGAAAGCAATCAGTATTAGTGAAGTGATACTTGTTTAGTATGTCCTTTAATGTCTGACATTCTTCAGTTCAATGTCTAGGAAGATGATGGTATTTGCAATATGGTATGTTAGAGTCTTTATGATGAATAACCAACCTGTTTGTAGGTGGTAAGAGTATAAGGCCTTTGTTTAAAAGTAGTTGAAGTCTCCTTTCACATTCAAGTGGTGGATAGATAGGGAACTTAAGTTTTTTCAATTTGTAAGGTTGTTTTCCTTTGCTAGATTCTTCTTTTTCATGAATAGGAGGAAGTTGACTCATGGGGATCCTAGCATCCTTGTTATTAGAATTAGGTAATGGTTGTTCATGTGGAAGGAGAATGTTCAAGTCGGGAGGAGAATCAAAGATCATTGTACCATCATCACAAAGTCTCCAATATTCAAAAGGAGGCTTATCAACATGAGGAGGATCTCAATATCCTAATATTTTTGTGTTTTCTATGTTTTCTTCTATTGGTATTTGTTCTAAAAGTTAGTGAATGCCATGTTTGGTTGTTGTATCACATCCTTATTTGCTTAGGATAGTAAAGCCTTTACCATATATTTCTTCAAGGTTGATTGTTTTTTTGTAACTTTGTTATCAAAAAATGCATGAGGATGTAGTTGTGTAGAGGAACTAGGTCCACTTGTTGAGGGGAACGTAGGTCCTTCATTGATTTTAGGATGTAAGTAACCAAGCATGTCACGAGGTGAAATAGTAGGAAGATCTTGTGACTTCATGGATGGGTAAAAGGCAACATTGGCTTCAAGGTTGTCAAGGCATGAATTGAAGAACTTGTTCATGCTATCATCATCTTATCTAATCATGTCAACAACACGGGGAGGACATTCATTTAGAGTTGAAGGAGTGTGAGGAAGCTCAAGGTCATTAGGGTCACAACCAAAGGCACAATTGGACATGTCTACTAAGGATTTAAATGAATTCCAAAACTTGTTAAAAGAAAAAGCCATGATGACAATGAATGCATGTAAACTAAGATGCAAGAAATAAGAGAAAACAAAAAATCTATAAAGTATAATAGAAAGTAACTATAGAAAATTGTAATGCAGAAAATACCCAAAAAATGCCTAAAAATCTTGTTTAAAATGTTTAGGTGGACTAATTCGCCCAGGGTGGCGAATGAGTCTAGGTATGAGATTTTTTTTGTGTTTTCTAGAAAATATAAAATGATTTAAATGCTTTTCAAATGCAAAATGAGGATGCAAATGGAAATTTTTGGTTTTTGAATTATTTGATATGCAAAAATGAAGTCTAAATAATTCTTTCACTAATGCAATTTGTGAAACCCTAGGATGCAAAAATAATGCAAAACTAATGCAAAAGCTAATGCTATGAGTCCTAGGATGTGAATGCAAGGGAAAATCAGAAATATAATGTGTTCAATATGCAGGTTCACCAAAATGAACCAACAATTTTGATGTGTTATATGGACTTCTCTTGCACTCTTAGGATCTTTCACCTAAAAGGAGAGAGATAGAACCCCAAAATTGAGGTGGTTCACTCAAATAAAGGATTGTATGATGTTATTAAGACTAAATTTAATGGTGTAAATGAAACTGAGCAATGAAATTGATTGATTATGAATGAAAAACTAATGTAATATGCAATATTTGAAAACAAAATGTGATATGCAAAAAATGAAATAGAGATGAAAACTTTAATGCAAACAGAATTGAACAAGGTCAAACATAGTGCACCTAGGAATTGGATGATGAATTTGGAATGTTTTGAAATTTGGAAGAGATCAATGTAAATCACCAGTGGTACTCATTCACCACTAATGATGAATCAATCTTGCTACTGACAAAAATAGCTAAAAATTGCTTTCTGATAGTCGGGAACTTGAATCTAACAAAATCAACCTTTTATCCCTAAGGTGGGACTCATACACCACTTATGGTGAATTAGTCATCCTCCAAAAATTTATGAAATCAAAGGTCAATTCTATAGCTCCAGATCTGCACTTGTCTTCTTGTTGGGTTGATAGAGTCAAATCTATAGAAAATGGATTGTAGGTTGTCTCCAAGCTTGAAATAGGGTTTAGTTGACTTGAAACACTTTGTTGACTTGTCGACCACCTTTCAACACCTAACTACT
The DNA here is from genome assembly GCA_007258455.2 of Sequoia sempervirens. Taxonomy (NCBI): domain Eukaryota; kingdom Viridiplantae; phylum Streptophyta; class Pinopsida; order Cupressales; family Cupressaceae; genus Sequoia; species Sequoia sempervirens. The sequence continues at coordinate 143,751,039 of VDFB02271358.1, read as the reverse complement.
TGACAAATTTGCATACAAAATTCTACAAACACACATGCAAAAGGGGGAAAATGGTTAAGGGTTAGAGTATATGGATTTGCCTTGGTCAAATACCACATTAGTAATCAAACCCTTAATGAAGAAATGAAATGAAATGAACAAGGAATGATGAATAAACAAAATGAAAATTTCCTAAACTTGCCACAACCTTGTTGAAGATATGTCAATGGATGCTCCAAGATGCTTGACGAATGCTTGATTGAATGATGCAAAGTGCTTGGATGCTAATTGATGTTGAGTGAATGCAAGTGAATGCTTGAATGAATTAGGTGTAAAATGAGAAGAAAAACACATATTTATACACACTTATGCCCTAATAACTCAATAATACCTCATCACAAGTCGACATAAGGTCTTTTTGAATAAAATCTCGAAAAGAATTTTGAATTATTTTGAATTTGGAGCCAAGAGGGACTCATTCGCCACCCATGGTGAATGGGTCCCACCTTGGGCTTGTAAGTGGGTGTTGGGAATTAACTTGCATTTAATGTTGTTTAACGGGTTTACATTCAAAAATACACTAAATTAAGTCTTATGAGTTCATAAAGGGGTCAAATAAAGCATAAGAAAGGTATAAATAGTGATAACAAGCCTAGAAAAGCATGAAATCTTGTTACAATACTTTACAACACTTTAGAATAGGACTTGACAAGTAATGAAAAGGTGATTTTTAGGTGAGTTGTAATGAGAAGAGTCTAGAACAGTGTAAAAATGTGTTACAACACTTCACAACACCTTCATAAGATGTCATAATTTGAATATTTGGGACCTAATGTGAATGCATAAGTTACATTGAAACATTAAATCAAAGCAAAATACACCAAACATCATGAGAGAAAGACCTAAATAACCATGAAAATATCAACAATCCATTTTTCTATGGTACAGGTTCATGATTTTTTAATTGGGAAAAGGATGAACGCCCTCTTCCCAATTGTTTCATTGGATTAAAGATAACCTCAAGACCCACTTGGCTACAATGTTATTCAAGAGACCCATAATAGTGGATCATAGCTATAATCCAATGTTTATGTATGTTGATGATGATCAATTATATGTTAAAATGATGTAATTAGTTAACTGAGTTTGAATGATGCAATTATCTAATTGTGAAACTATGAAAATGTAACAATTTATTATGATTAAATTTGATAAATTTATTACAAAAAAAAAAGATCTAGAAATGTAGAGGGAAAACATAGAGTAACTTATGATTTAAATTTGATATAGAATTAGTTGGTCTAGAGTGGAGTATTCCCTAGTATTTCCTCCTATTTTTTGGGAATTGAAAACATAAGGCTGAGATCCTTGATTTGTAGCTTATGTCTTTTGGGAGAAGTTGTCAGAACTCCATCTACTGTTGAGAAAATGTAGATTTTGTGAGTTGACAACTTGTAGGGTTTTGATGCATCAATGAATAAATGACCTTTAATCTTCCTCCAACTCACTTTGGATCTATAACCTTCACACATAAAAGGATGGGAAGGGTTGCAACATAAATGGGCTTGCCTAAGTCAAACCCCATGTTGGTATTTCTACCTCCACAATGACAAAATATGATAAACTAGAGCTTATCCTTGGTCGAATAGAGGCTAATGATAAATAAGTAATGAATTGACAACTTGCTACAACTCACCACTCAAATATGATCTCCTTGATGGATTAAAGTCACACTCATCACCTCCAAGGATCCATTGTTGTTTGAATTGAATTTATTTGGAATGCCTACAAGTGTTAGTATTCATAAACAAAATGCATACAAAACATATGAAAAACTTGCACAACATATGACATGATGCTTAAATGATGAAATGTTGCAATAATCTTAATAATTCTACTCTTGATTGCTCTTGAATGCTTTTAGGACACTTAATTTTTCTCAAAGAAATTGCTAGGATTCCTTCTTCAATTTCAAATGATAAAATGACTTGTATTTATACATGCAATTTTTCTAATTTCTTGAAATTTAAATGTCGATAGCCAACAATTGAAATTGAAAATTAAAATAATAAATTGCTAACATTGATATATTCAAATTTGGAGCCAAAAATGTTGGTCAAGGGTGTAGGGTGCCCAAGACTAGATTCCTTCTTTTTCAAGATCAAAAGTGTTAGCTGAAAATATTAAATGCATAATTTTATTTCCCATGTTCGGTTTTCCAAATATTTTTATAAAATGGGTAAATAATGCATAATTAGGTCCAAGCACATAGGGGGGAGAAAAGCCTAGTGTGAAATTATCAAGGGTGGCAATTTTTGATGTTATAATGATAATCATGTTTAATGTTCAATAAGAGGGAAACTTGTTTATAAATGCATCCCAATTTATTTTCTTGAACATATGCTGACTTAGGATCATCATTTTAAATTACTTAAGGATGACACTCAAAATTTGTAACTTTCAAAAAGAACATCCCAAGACTAGGGAGCCCAACACCCCTATCTGAGTGTTTTTGGCCCATAATTTTGGGGATGATAGGGAATTAACTTTATTTTCCCAATCTAGACTCCAAATAAGAAATAATTGATGTAATTAGTTGTACATGCAAATTAGAGTTTGAAATTATCAAGGGTGATAATTTACACCACTATATCTAGCCCCCACTTTAGTGAGAGTATGATCTTACATTCATTCTCACTTTAAAGGAATGGAGAAGATATATTTCCCTATCAAAATTCAAAAGAGATCTAGGACTACACTAAACTAGGGATACACTATCTATTGAAATGAACAAGACAACTTAGAGGGGGGTTGAATCAGTTGTAACAAATTAAACCTTCGAAAACCTCAACAATAATTAGATCCACAAGGTTGATGACATTAGATAATAACTAGAGAAAAATGGTTGATCGACAATGGCATCTTGATTGGTCAAAAAATGGATGCTTTATGGTTTAAGACATAGAACATTGCTTTTCTCCAACTAACATTCAAGGATGCCCTAGAGACCTCAACCCAAAGAAGAATGAAGAGATCTGGCAATAGGGTATCTTAGGATGTGTTTAGAGATTAATTAAAGTTGAATGAGGGGTTCATCACCAAGCCTAAACTTGGAAAATACAATGACATGCAAGATGAAATATAAAACCCTAGTTTGATGCAATGACCTACAAAATGACCTAGAGAAGTATGTAAAACAAAACATAAAGTTGCAAAAAAGAATGTGTGCACTTGGAAACTTGTAGAGACATGAATGAAGACTAAGAATTTTGCAAATCCTAAAATTTTGGTCTACTAGGACTTGTTTTCCATTCTGGGTGAATCAATCCTAGTTTTGGATTTCTACATAGGAGCAAGTTTTAGGCAAAAGGGTATCCAAATTTGCAAAAATCTCTAAAAACACCTGTAGTGGGACTCATTCACCACTTGTATTGAATGAGTGTAGTTTGGATTTTCTAAAAATTCAAAGTTTGAATCTGCTCTTCTCAGTCTACTCAATCTATTCCTCCAGGTTCCCAAATCTGAAACTCTGATTTCAGGGCTATAGATGACCTTTTAGTGAAGATTGTGACCTTGAAAATGGGGAGACAACTCCAACAAGATTGTAACCTACTTTTCAATTATCTTCAAGTCTTCAAAGCACCTAGATCTACAGTTACACAAAAAAAAGAGCAAAAGTGTTGCTTGTTAGGGAATAGGGGTCTACCTTGGTCAAACCCCTTTTAGGTAATTAAACCAAATGATGAAACAATGAAACAAGGACATGAAACAAGAAACATAGGATATGAAACATGAACAATATTAACTTGAATGATGTTTTTGTAAATGATGTCTTACAAATCTTCTACTCAACATGAAATGGCCATGAAGGATGTAGATCTTGATCTTTGACAATAGGAATAGAACAATGCTTGATCTTGGATCTTCAATGCTACATCACAACACTAGCTCAAGAACATGTTTGATGCTTGATATCCTTGACATGATGATGGTTCTTCAATTGCTGCAATAATTGATGAAGAATCTTGACCTTGAATGCCTTAGAATTGATCTTGAATGCTCTCTTGATGATCTTAGAATGCTTAACTCTTTCTTGCTTGACTTGATATCATGTAGGCTTATGTTGCTAATGTGAAATGAGGATTTGAAAGCTTGTTTATATAGGCAATCCATTCAAATGACCGATAATTTGATCCCCAAGGCCAACATGGAAAAAATTTGAATTAAAAAACCCACTTTTCTTACTCAGGACCTTAAAAATAGGCCAAATGGGACTCATTCGCCATCCTGAGTGAATGAGTCCCACTTGAATGGGACTCATTCTCCCAAAGTGTGGGACTCATTCTCCCAAAGTGGTGAATGAGTCCCACCTAGATGGGACTCATTCGTCCAAAGTGGTGAATGGGTCCCACATGTGCTATTATATATCTTGTTATGTAAAGTGCATGTGACTATTACTAAGAAAATATATATTAGTCACAATTAATATGAGTTTTCTTCATATATACAATTAGCATCATATTTCTAATTTGACAAAAATGAATCTATATTTAAATTCACTATACTTCATTTCTTTCAAATGTACGCTTTTAAATAATCATTTTAATGTTAAAAATTGATTAAATTATTTTGAAATCTCTTAATATATTATTACAAATTATAAATAATGAATTATTTTTTTTTTCTAAATAATTAAAAAAAAACTCTTTACTACAAATAAGATTCATATTATCAATTCCTACGACAATTATACATATCCACCATCATGGAGCCCTCTCCTCTATAGACTACCAATAACTAAACACATCCAATATATATCAAACTATTGATTTAACAAAATTTAATGTATATTTTAAAAAAAAAATCTTTAATTTCTTCCAAATATATATTTTAATTAACATTATAATACTAAACACTAAATAGATATGTTTACAACTCTTGATATTTTATATTATATAAATTAAAAACAATAAGTAAAATATTATATTATAAACCATTTCTAAATAAAAATCTTCAAATAATGCCCAAAATATCAATTCCATTATGAGACTATCTTTTTGAAAGAGCACATACTGACAAAAACATTTAATTCGTCCTGCGACAACTATTCTAGAAAATTAGATCAGACACTAAAAACAGAGAAAACGTTCATATTCAAGTGAATAACGTATATAAATTAAAAACAATAAGTAAAATATTATATTATAAACCATTTCTAAATAAAAATTTCAAATAATGCCCAAAATATCAATTCCATTATGAGACTATCTTTTCGAAAGAGCACATACTGACAAAAACATTTAATTCGTCCTGCGACAACTATTCTAGAAAATCATATCAGACACTAAAAACAGAGAAAACGTTCATATTCGAGTGAATAACGTATAACCATATCCTTCCTATGGGAAGATAGTCGCACTTAGATGGAGGAAAATTTCTAAACGTGTAAGATTCAGATACAAACCTTAGAGCACGGAGCGCATGAACACCATTCAGGCAACATTTTTGATGGCAAATTAGCTCAGTTTTAGGGGAAGAGTACCATTAGCTAATTTCGTGCATTCTAAACTCATAAATGGTATCTCAATAATTTTTTTGGATTTCTTTGTATGTCACTTAAGAATTTATAGCTATTTTTTCAGCTTCTTATAATGAAGACGAGAGGATTCTTTATGTTCACAAAGATCAAAAAGTAGTCATTTCAAGTAGACGTCCAATACATATTCTCGAATGCCTCTTTGACCACCACAAAATTTGCACAATTGATTCAATATCTATTGGTACATTTGAATTTTTTTATAGACTTTTATTTAACATTTATCAATGAATGGTAGTTGGAACATAGATGATAAATGAAGGGTAGTTGAAACATAGTGGTTGGAACATAGACGGCAACTAAGGCCTTTCTCCTAATCTTCTCTTATATGTATTAAGGCCGGGCTCAACTCATCCCAAGCAATTGGAAGGTATGAAAATTAATGGTCTACATGCAGTGATGGTGCCTTACCCTGCGCAAGGAACTATCAATCCTCTTATCAATTTGGCTCACCTGCTCTCTTCAAGAAGGGTTTTCATCACCTTCGTCAATACGGAGTGGAGACACCGGTGCATGTTCAGAGCACATGATGATGAACCCTCCACCGCCACATTTAGGTTTCTCACCATTCCAGATGGGTTGCCACCTGACCACGGTCGTCACTCCAATCCTCCGAAATATGCAATTGCAGTGGAAAAACTTGGCCCCGTCCTGGAGCATCATTTGCTGCGCAGCTTATCTGAGGGAACTCCTCCCATCACTTCCAGTATAACAGAAAATTTCATGTCTTGCACTCACGAAGTAGCCAACAAGCTGGGAGTGCCCCGAGTCATCTTCTGGACAATGTGCGCCGCATCTTCTATTGCGCAGTGCAACACCAACCTTCTCCTCTCCCTTGGACATATTCCTGTCAAAGGTACAGAAGCTACAGTAGTGATCCTCAATTCTGTTTTGATTGTTAAAAATGTTTGTAATAACTGAAGTTTATAATTGCAGTTGAGGATTCCAAGAAGGCGGACAAAGTGATCACTTGTTTGCCTGGTAATCTTCCGCCTTTGTTGCCGACCGATCTACTTTCCTTCTATCGTGCTGCTGACACATCGGACGTTTTGTTTCAGCATTGCCTCCGCCAGTCCGAAATTCAAAGTAAGGCAGACTATGGCTGGTCAACACGTTCGATGAGGTGGAGGCTCCCAAGACGCTAAGCGCACTGTCTATCAATGGCTGTCCTGCTTTGGCAGTAGGGCCTGTATTTCTTCCCAATTTTCTGGAAGGAAGAGATTTGAACGGGCGTGCGAGTCTGTTGGAGCAGGACAAGAGCTGTATCAAATGGCTTGACGCCCAACAGCCGGCTTCTGTGATATACGTTTCCTTCGGCAGCGTCGCCGTCAAATCAAACGAACAGCTGGAGGAGTTGGCAATGGGATTAGAGAAGAGTGAGCACCCCTTTCTGTGGGTTCTGCGTATGGATATTGTGGGAGGCAAGCCTGCCACTCTACCGGAGGGTTTTGTAGAAAGGACCAAAGATCGGGGACTGATGGTGAAATGGGCGCCTCAGGTGAAGGTGTTGTCCCACCCTTCCGTAGGAGGGTTTCTTAAGCACAGCGGGTGGAACTCGTGTTTGGAGAGCATGAGCATGGGAATTCCAATGCTTGGATGGCCCTTTTTCATGGACCAGTTTCTCGACTGCCGCTTCTGCAAGGATGTGTGGAAGATTGGCATGGACTTGGAGGGCGTGGACATTGATGAAAATCTGGTCGTTAAGTGGGAGGAGATAGAGAAAGGCGTGAGAAGACTGATGGAGGGTCCGCAAGCGCAGGAGCTTAGAAAAAGAGGCGGGGAGTTGAAGGATGCTGCATTTAAAGCAGTTGCGCAGGGAGGTTCTTTTTTAATCAATTTGAACAGGTTTGTTCATACATGACACAACTTTCCAAATAGGTTTCTGTTAAAATGGCGTACCCGTCAAAGCATTTCGTCCCTCATTGATCATTATTATTGGCATCTCAGTATTTCATAGAAGTTCTTCAGTATTCCGTATTGGTCTAGCAGTAGATCATTACTACATCCTTTCTAAATCGTTGAAGGGTTAGGGTTTACTTTTGCTATGATAAATTTTATCGTAACTTGGAGCTATGGACATGATCATATGTGAGTGAATCAGAATTATGAAAAGCGAGAAAATTGAAGTTGAACCGGTGAAAAGAAGTTCATAAATTTTAGTGCACATGAGATTAGAACTAAACTTTTGACTGTTTGGTAATCAAACTAACCATTTTCGCCCACGTCATGCGGATAGCCACTGCCCATTTTCTAGTACTTTACGTTTAAAATACGTCTCTCCTCACATGATAAGATCGTTTTTACTGTCGTTCCATTCAAATGTTTTAAAGAGACGTAAGACCTTTGCTTATAGTTTTCCACGTGGCGAGAACCATGCCATTATAATTTAGTTGATATTCCTTGACTTATAATCTACCCGAAAAGCCATATCCATACGCGGAAGTCACCAGAGACAAGCAGAACTTAACGGAGATCAAACGGACATTTATTTCTGCAACTTGCACGAGGGCGGACGTTTGGGAGGATGACGTAAGTCACAGAAACCGATGAAAGTTTTAAAAACAAAGCGGGATTTTTAAACGTTGGAAGAATAGGCACTGGCTATGGAGGCCACAATTTGCACCGATGCATCGATGGACATCCCATGCCCTGCCATGCCTGACACCTGCCACTAACTGTTTTATTGTTAGTCCGTACTCCGCAAACTGCAATCCGTCGCATCCAAGTCCGCTGATAGAAAATACGCAATAGGATATTAATGTGGGATGCGCTAAATTTATCCCAACTACCAAGGAGGTTTAATAGTCTAAACTTAAGGGAATACCATTTATTCGCCGACCACTGTGAATATTGCTGCTTAAACTTAAATTGCTGTCCCGCCTAAATTCAAGGTATGTCTAAATTTTCTGCGCCATTTTGCGTTTGGGTTTTCATTTCTATTTCCATACACGGGGATTTTCATATTTCTCCAGGAGCGACCAGTCTGTGCTGTGCTTTTATTTCTGCCATTAAGGAACAGTCAGGGTCCTTTAATTTGTTTTTTATATCTTTTAGTTCCTTTCAATATTGTTTTTTATCTTTTAATAAATTTTCTCTATTAAATTTTAATAGTGGCTTAAACTTAATTTGATAGCATTTAATAATATAATACAATTTTCTTTTAGAAAACAAAAGTATTTTTGAAAGAGAAAATTATATAGTTATATCTAATAATATTTTTTTATTGATCCCATCTTTTTAGTTAGAGTTTTTTTTCAGTTTATCAAATTTTCTCTATAAAAATTAAGAATTTAGATGAGATAAATGTTATAATTTTTTATTTTTTTTATATTGAATAAAGTTGAAGATCGTACACACAATTGTGAAATACTGTTCAAATCAAACAAGGAAAATTAATAAATAATATTTATTGTTATAATATTTTGTTGTATATACATACAAAATGAATTTAACAATACAACTAATTTAATCAATGCCATAATAGTAGCTAGTAAAAATTATATATCTTTAATTTGATGATCACTCTTTTTTATGGGTGTAGTTTTATCAATTTAGATGTGAATGTAGAAGTGCATTTTCTAAATAGTTAGTATATTAGAATCAAAGTAGTAATTGATTATTATTAAATCCATTCTAAAAATATATAATATATTGAAATCAATGCACACTATTATTTAAAAGTTTTATATATATATATATATATATATATATATATATATATATATATATATATATATATATTCAAAATTAAAATTACAATATATTGATTGAATAAATTTTAACAATTATAAATAACATATTATATTTTTTATTATGGATAATTCTTCTTAATCAAATATAACAATATCATATTAATTATAAATTCTTTAACTATAAATTTTAGTAAAAAGAATATATATGTTGTAATAATATAGACTTATGTGTAGAGTGGACCAGTTGTAAGATATGGCACAAGTTGTAAGTTTGACGTCAATGAATCATGGTAAATATTTTAAGTGGTAATCAATCTTTGTTAAAGAAAAGCTTGATGCTTATATTATGATAAATGAGAATTAAGTTAAAAGATTTGACTTACTCTATATAGAGAGATTGTTAAGTAAATTTTAAATGATTTTTAATAATATAATACAATTTTCTTTTAGAAAACAAAGGTATTTTTGAAAGAGAAAATATTATAGTTATATCTAATAATATTTTTTTAATAAATTTTATAGTTATTTAGATAAATTATAAAATAAATTTAAAAATTATGCTATTGTTGTTCTTCATTATATAGGAAAAATTATCAATAAATTATTTATGTTTTATAGGGATCCTTCTAATTGAACATTATGTGCACATTTTAATAATCTTGAAAAAATATTAGCAACATTATTTTTGTTATATAGAAGGAATTTATAATACTAACAAATTATCCATGGTTTATAGGGATCCTTCTAACCAAAGCTTATGAGTACTTTTCTATTTATAAAAATTGATAGCATTTATTTTTATTACATGGAGAGATTTTTAATATTATTAAACTATCTATAATTTATAAGGGTTCCCTTAATCAAACATTATAATCGTCTTTCAATAACCTTGAATAAACTCTTCTCTCTCCAATAACCTCTTGATCCCCATGCAAGCCCTTTAGAGGGGTTTTTATCATACATATAGCTACAAGTTAGCTTATTTTAACTTTAGTGAGGTTGAAAAAATATTTTTTTTCTTTGCTTTTGTAGATAATATTCAATTGATTAGTTTTTTAATACCTAAAAACATAAAAAAGATATGCCTACTTGTTAGTGTGAATTTTTGTAATACCTAACTAGTCATTATCCTACATAATTATCTAATTCATAATACACTTAAGTTTGAATTTAGATATAATTTTTATCTTTTGTCCCACCTCATGTGAAGTATGCATGTGTCTCTTGTTTTGGTTGGACCCTAGTCCTACACAGAGGACAAGTAGAATGGGAAATAAACCACATTTCAATGCAGTCAACATGGAAAGCGTGCTTACAATTGAGAAGAAGCCTACCCTTGTCATTCTCCTCAAACCCACACAAACAAACAACATAATCTAGACCTTCATAGTCGCTCTGCAATCTATAAACAAATAGAGGCAAGGCATCTATGACGGCCTTGTCTAGACTAACAGTTATAATCACTAAAATCAACAAATTAATACACCTGCAACCATAGGTACAGTTGGGAATAATATGAGATACAACCAAGCCAACAATATATAATGATTTTTAGAAATGACCACAAAATTGAAATTAAATACAAAACTTTTAAAATCAAAGTAATCTGTAAACCTCAATTGGAATTGGAAAATAATTCTAAACAGAAGTAATCTGTAAACCTTTGATCACAAACAAAGGATTCAAATACATCAAGTTACCATTATCTTTTTCTTCCTTAAAGCTGTTAATCATCCTTTCCTCAATGTGGTACCATTTCCACATAAATTCAGCTCATTACATATGCCAATGTTGAATAGTAAGATAATAATGATAGCAAATAAATCAAAATCAATTTAAGAATGGAAAATTGTTGCTGCCCTATCTAGCTCACTGCTGATCTTGTTTAGAAGACAACCTTTTTCCAACTCACCGCTGGGTAAAAGCACAAACCTGTGTCACACTTTATAAAGGAATCGGCCAACAGCAAAAAAAATTCTGAACTTCGACCACATAAAAGTGGTCTTTATGTTTTGAATTTCAAAATGGTGTAAACTAATAAAATGTAGAAATTTTGGTGTAGTTTATTCCTGTAATTTTTAAAATTAAAAAAAAAAAAATATTATTATGTTTTTATCAATTTAAGGACAAATTTTGGAATGCTGAAAATTTCATAAAAGAGTGACTTCACGGACCGTCAAGAAATAAAATGAAAAAAACTTCATTTCTCCTTTTTTTTTTTTTTCCAAATAGGTAATTTCAATATCCTGTGCATGGAAAAAAAAAATCACATTTTGATGTATATTTTTCCCGTAATAACGTTCTAAAGTCAAACATGTCAGAATTTGACAGTTTTGACGGACCGTCAACTAATTTCAATTTTTTCAATCATTTAAAAAAAAAGAAATATACCCTTTTGAAGTAGACTTTCTCCTCTTATGCCTCATATAATATTTAAAATATTTTAATAAATTTTACTATCATTTTTTTAATATCAAATCAGCCTCTTTTTTAATTTTTAAAACCTACTTGCATTATTTTAATAATAAAAGATATCAAAACTAATCAAAATATTATAAAAATTCTATATTTGGATTCTACACTTCAAGCTCTACAAAAGGGTATTTTTATTTTTTGCAAAAACATCAATCTGACTAGAGAAATACTCTGCCAAAAATGAATGTTTCAGAAAAATTTGAAAAATGATGAGTAAGCTGCCATGTAGGATGCCAACTAGACATTTTCGGCCGACCCGTTTTCGGCCGACTAGGTTTCGGCCGAAACCCTATCGGCCGGTAACGAATCGGCCGAAAAGTAATCGCTCGAAAATTTATCGGTCGATAACTACTCGGCCGAAAATTAATGATATAAAACAAAGTTGTTTTTTTCCCAATTTATCAAATTAAAAAAATTAGAAAATAACAAATATTTCAAAAAAATTTCAACTATTTTCAATTAAAAAAGCTTTATTTCAACATTTTGGAAGGCAATTTACAAGACGTATTTCGACGAAAAAAAAGGCATTTGGAGAAGAGGAGAAATATTTTTAAGGTGTGTTGATCTTTAATTTATTTAATTGATTATGTTTTTTTATTGAAAATGCATTTGAAGTTTGTTTTCACTTTTTCTTTATTAAAATATTAACATCAAATAAATATATGTAGAAATATATTCATTATTCAATTAAAAATATTTTATGTTTTGCATCTAGTTACAAGTTTTTTAAAATATTTATGCTATATTACATGTACATGTTTCATGGAAAGCTTATGTGTGTACAAATTTCTATGTAGGCAATCATTCAAATTTGAGTGTAATTTGTGATGGCAAATCAAAGGACTAGATCAAGGAAGTATGAACGAACACGAGTAAGACAAAGAAAGAGAAAAGCGGATGAAGGAACATCTACTGAACAACAACCCATGGAAAATATTGATGATCAAGGTGACGTACAGGTACAAGAACAAACTGAACCTAATACTAATATAAATGTTTTGGACTATGGTATGGAAAATTTGATGGAGATGGATGAAGATTCTCTTTTCAATAATATTTCATCTGAAGATATGTTATCTGAAAGCACATTGAAATTACACTCTAAAAAAATATGGGATGAATTTTTTGAAGAGAAATCTTTAATTGGAAGAGCACAGTTAATTGCAAAGTTATTTAGACGAAAAGAAATGACCCCTGTTTTGGAGTTGTTAGGGGTTGATAATAGGAAAAAGTCATCAGATTTAAAACAAACAATTGTTGAAAACCTGCAAGAAGCATTAAAATGTATTGAAAAGAAGAGTCGGTCTAGTGATTTAAGTGTTGCATGTAGAGCATTGATGACTGTAATTTCTAGTAAGAAATTATCATATAGAAGACAAGTTCAAGCAATTTCTGAATTACTAAATGTTTCTAGGAGAACTGTTCAAAGATATATTGAAAAGAGAGATGAAATAGATGGAAAAATTGAGAAAAATTGGGTAAATATTTGTAGGGTTCCTCGAAAAGATAGAATTTCAGAAGATGTAAAGAAACAAGTTGTTGAATATTGGACCACCCACTCTCGTGTTTCTTCCAATAGAAGGGATACTATACAAATAATAGGTGATGATGGTACAAAAATTTCTCATCCAAAACATTTTATAGATACAACACAAAGTGAACTTTTTGAAGCATTTAAACAAGAATTTTTAAATGTGAAGATTTGTCAAAGGATGTTTGAAACACTACGACCATCATTTGTACGTATAAATAAAGTACGTGAAACTTGTTGTTGTCGAAATCATGTTGAATTTGATCTACACCTACAATCATATAGAAAAGTTATGGCAACAATTGATCGAAATTTAGCCATCCCTGGAAGCACAACACAATTTGTGAAGTCTCTTCTATGTGAAAAATCAGAAAATTCGGATGAATTCAACGTTCAGTGTATAAAAAATGTATGTAATGATTGTGGAGATTTGAAGAATCTTTTACATGTTGACAATAATGAAATGCAAGTTACTTGGAAGAGATTTGAATATGAGACATACTTAACGAAGTCAGGAGTTGAGGCCAAAAAAATTGTTCTCAAAGAGAGTGGATTGCCTTACAATGAATTCATGAGTAAATTTCGCAATATCATATATCCACATATCCAACATTGTCATGGTGCAAGATGGCAATCTAAGCAATTTCGTTATTCAAAGAATTGTTTTCCACCAGGTTGTATTCTCTCTATTGTAGATTTCTCTGAGAACTATACATTTAGTCCTCAAACTGAGATTCAAAGTCAATATTATCATTCAGAGCAAGTTGCAATCTTCGTGCAAGTTTGCTACAGGCATGCAGAGTTAGCGGTCGATGGAATACAAAGTAGCAAAGATGATAGAATTATCATCAAAGAGGTTCACTTTTATATCAGTGATGATACGAATCATGATAGAAGCTATGTAGCTCATTGTTTCAAAATGTTTTTTGAAGACCTAAGACGACGTGGCATAAATCAAGAACAACATTGGATATGGTCTGATGGATGTGCTGGTAAGTACATTGGTTTTTAAATTATTTTTAATTAATTTATATTTACTTTTAAAACTTTGAGACTTAAATTGTTTTTTGAAGATAATTCAAGGTTTTCAAGTGTTTAATTATTTGTAACTTCACAAGACAATTTAAGTCTGCAAAAGCCTTTGTTTGGTTATGTAGTCAACATGCTAGACGCAACACCAAATTTTTGTGGAATTTTTATGAGAGTGGACATGGAAAAGGAGAGCACGATGGAGCAGGAGCATGTGTGAAGCGTGCACTTCGTCAACATGAACTTGCTGGTATGTCCAATTTAGCTTCATACTTTTTAAAAGATTAGATATGTATATATATATATTTTAATTTAACTAAATTAAATTTTCTTTTAAGTTCTTTGAAAGTAATAGGTGACAAATTGTGCCAACTTGTCTGTAACTTGTAGGTAATGCCATACGGAATGCAAACGAAATTGTTGAATGGTGCAAAAGTCATTTTTCTGCTCGCGACTCAACATACAACACACGGTATTTTTGGGAAGTTACAGGTATGTATGTCTAGTCAAAATTTGTTTTAAAAATTTGAATTTCAAAGTTCAAGTACATACATGATTTCAAATTGAATTTTCAAGTTTGAATTTAAACAGATATTGATCGATCAAATCCTTATAATTGTCAAGCAATTCATGGTATTAGAAATCTACATCAAATCATGACAACGGGGAGTAGTAGGCCTTATGCAATGAATGTGAGAGAAAAATCATGTTTTTGTATTGATTGCATTGAGGACAATGCAAATATTGATCAATGTGAGAATATTAGAGATGGGTATGTTTCACAATGGGAAATGAAACAATTAATATCAATGCCTCCTTTTGTTGAAGATGACAATGTTGATGTCTATGATCCACTATATTCAGCTGATTACGAACGTGTATCTGATTTAGTTGTTATAGGTATGTCCAAATTGATTAATTTAGTTAAAATCAAGATTTAAATTTATATATATATATATATATTCTATGTTTAAGTAAGTTTCAAATATAAAATATAAATTTTTACAACTTTTAAATGTATAATTTACTTAAATATGTAAATATGTGGTGTGTGTACAGGAGATATTTTCGTTGTAGTTGCAGATCCTGAAAATGTGGAAGGTGTAGATTACTATCTACTAAGATGTACACAACCAAAAAGCAAATTGTTCGAATCGATGACAGATGGTGATGGACAAGAGTATCCCATTGGATCAGTCGTTATTGAAGGCACATATTATCAACAAATAAAGATAGATAAAAATGGTATTATATTTGTTGATTATAGGCTAGGACAAAAGGTTCTACATTACAGTCACTTAGTTTTGGCAACAAAAAATAAATTTAGAAACTTTACCTAAAAGAGGACGTGCCAAACAAAAGTGGAGGTTGCCTATTGAAGATCATGAGAAGATTTTAGAGATAATTAAAGATAGAGAGGATCCATATTTTATGTACCAGGAGCTTTAAGTTGTTTTTTGGATACATGTGTACACATTTATGACTCCAAATCTAGATAATTTATATATTTGTATTGATTGGACATGTGACATGATTTAGAATGGTTTTTTTTTTTAGAATGTGACATGTATATGTTAGATCATATATATGCTTGATCTACAAAACCCAGTGACTTTAAAAATGTTTTAATTTACATTTTGCCTAAATTCCTTTAAATCATCTAAATTTCCAATTGCATTTTTACATGTTGGACATGGTTCATTCTTTTAAACCTTCACTCTTGAGAATCTCTCTAGAAATTCCTTTATATCATCTCTCTAGATTCCTTGATTGTAATTTTTTATGTTTGACACATGGAATTGTTAAACTCACTTTCAAATCTTTGAATTTAAATATTTGTTCAACTCCACCTATATACATGTTCCAATTTTGCATTTAAATTTATTTATGTTCCATGGTATTCTTAAGTTCACATTCAAATCTTTCATTTCATTTGAACATTCAACTCCACAAACTTGTATAAAATTATCTAGTTGATTTGGTGTTTTCAAGTGGTGAAGAATCTAGACATAAATGTTGTCTCTAGTTTTCTTTATTTTTTATACATTACTAATGCACGACATTCAATAATTTTACATGATCATTTGGATTTTCATGTATCCATCTCAACCATACATCCAAATTTACTTAAGAATATTAGCTCCTATCTTTTAAGTATAGAACTAAATTATTTATCCATTTTGTTAATGTTAGATTGTATCCAGGTTCTCTTGGTTTGTCCTTTCTTGTTCACCTTAAGGTGCATTGGAATATATGAACATTGTAGTGAATCACAGTGATATCTTCCAAGTCATATCTAATTCCCAAATATAGAAATTCCATATCCTATTGGCATCAATTTAGCTTTGTTTACCATGTATAGCTTGAGACCATGAGCTACCTACATCTTCCAAGTCATATCTAATTCCCAAATGTAGAAATTCCATATCCTGTTATCATCAACAACAAGTTCTAATTGTTTACCATATCCTATTATTATCTTCCAAGTCATATCTAATTCCCAAATGTAGAAATTCCATATCCTATTGGCATCAATTTAGCTTTGTTTACCATGTATATCTTGAGACCATGAGCTACCTACATCTTCCAAGTCATATCTAATTCCCAAATGTAGAAATTCCATATCCTATTATCATCAACAACAAGTTCTAATTGTTTTAGAGGTGGATCTAGAAGAAGTTTATCTCTCTAGGAGACATGCCACCATCTATAACACCAAAAATACTATTTGAAGCTTCATTATATATTATAGCTTATTTATTTATTTTTAAAATATTTCAATCAATCACTAGAAAATTATAAATTTATTAATATGAGTAACCTTGTGTTGTCATTTATTGATTAAAAGATGAATCTTTGTTTTGTTCTAATATACATGAACTTTTCTTTCTTTGATAAAATAGATTTTATTTAGTAAATATTTTTATAAAATCCTTTTATCCCAACACAATACACTCATTTAAATATTTATTTTTAATTCAAAACTCATATATGAGAGATTATATATATTTCCTTCTCCAAGACCAAGATGCTAATACACTAGTAACATCTACAAAAATATAAGGTTTCTATATTAGAACCCAATTTGAATTATCAAGCTATTTATAGCTTTTTTTTGTGATTTCATAGTCCAACCTTAAAAAATAAGGATGTAATCTCTATTCCTCTCATCTTTAGTACTTTATTTATATATAAAATATTTTTATGCCTATAAAACGTAACTTTTAGTATATTTCTCTAGGAATGAACATAACTTCATTAGTCTTGTAATTTGGTCCATCTTTCCAGTACAATTAAATATGAATTGATCAATTTTTAATTTATATATAGAATTGTCATCCAAGAGATCTACTTGATCAATTTTTAATTTATATAGAATTGTCATCAATTTTTAATTTAATAATAAATGTGCATGTCTTTCAAGATTTAAATATATATATCAATTTCTAATTACATATATATAAATGTTCCACATGGAATTCTTAAACTTTCAAAACTAGAAATTTGATTTCATTTACATTCAACTCCACTAATAGCTTGCATGCTTTATTTGAATTATATGGTTCATTCTTAAGTATAGCTCATCATCTAGTTCAAGAATTCTTTGCATGCACATTCAAATGAACATGTGTATTAGATTATATGGAATTAGAAATTAGGTTAATGTAGAGCGTGATATATGCACAATTTAAATGTATAAATAACTTTTACTGACTTTAAAAATGAACATTTAGAGCTTTAAAGAATTCAATCTAACTATCATCTATTTCCGATTGCATTTTTATGTTCTACTTTAAAACATGTATAGCATTAATCTCAAGCATATATGCATTCAATTTTTTCTATTTCTTGACCTATTTATTAAAGAAAAATTCATTTGAACTATTTATTTAAATTAATTACATGTACATGTCCATCTTTTTAAATTTACAAATAGCAACCATTAGATAGTGGAGTGGACAACATTTTGATTTCACAATGTATTTAGTTATCTATATATGTACAAGAAGTGCATTTGAACAAGTTACCATAATTTAAATTTAAATAAAGGTACTTATAGATGTAATGTAAGTGAGTTCATCAAACCATAATAATGCACGTATATAACAAACCTCTAAGATTCAAACCATAAAACATAATTGTATGAATGTGACATGTAAATTATAACAAGTATATATATGTGTACCATAAAACATAAGTATGTAACACGTCCAAATGTTCAATACATAAATCATAAAAAGTGTCCCCAACATATAATAAAATGATCTCAGACATGTAATACTATAAAACAAATCTCAAAGAGAGGGATGTCTGGTATGAATAGAATCATCAGATCTATGGCTCGATCTCTCCCTCGACCTCTCCCTCGATGCATGGCTCGATCTCTCCCTCGACCTCTCCCTCGATCCATGGACCGATCGCTCTGCTGATCCAAGATGTGTGGATCCATGTCCCGATCCAATATCTCCCGATCTGTGTCCTGAGCCTCGTCCCAACCCCTGCATGTGTTCAAGTACACATATATGTAAAATTATCTAAAAATTTTACAATGTACTTGAGTTCAATGTGTTCAAACTTAAAACATCAAGTAATTAGTTTTTTAAAATTAAATTTAAATGTACCTCATCTGCATACTGCATGGGATCGCCATCATGCTCGAAATTTCCAAAGTGTGGGAATTCACCATACTGCTTAAAATTTTCAAGTACACAATTTCAATCAGGAGTTAAACCCCTAGAAGTTTTTAAAATGCATTACATAAATTTTTAGAACACAATTTTAAAAATATATACATGTATTTAAATTATAAATTGAAAGTACCTGTTGTGCCTGCTTGAAAGCTCTACCAATGTCACTAAGATCACGAGAATGTAAAGACATCGTAGGGGGCTCTGTAGCATGTACAGTATCAGTAGCAAAAAGAAGTCGACTATATGTCCCATGGACAGGATCAGGTGTCGCAGTAGCCTCAACGTGACCTGTAACATCCTGATGACCACCTGGGCAAGCTAAAGGATCAACAGAAACATGATGTGCACGGGATTCTGTAGGCTGATGTGGAATATCCTGAGCTGCATTTGCCACACTGTGGCTCATATCTGTATGAGGATATCGTTGTCTAATAAATTTTGGTACCCTATCAAGAGAAATCCCATGGTCCTCACTGATAACCTGATATGCTGCTAGTAAATCCAAAATTGAGAGTCTACATGTATTACGCAGAGTCGTGTGGGTCATATGCTCGACATCTACAAGAGTAGGTAGATTGGCACTAATAAATGGATCATACGATGCAGATGTAGCCTCAGTGGGAGGAAGGTTGATCCGTGGGCATAATAAATATCTACCAACTCGATCAGATGAAATCTGATCAATCTGCGTCGTAATAGAGGCAATGTTTTCAAAAATCTAACCCTGTTGCTACCTCCCCTGCTGCTGCCAATTCCAAACGTTTTGGTAAAACCAAAAGGTTTGGGCCAACTAATGCCCTCTTATCCACAGGCGGTGGCAAATTTGAAGGTCTAAACTGTGGTTTGTCATAAAAACGGCCTTTACCTTGGCCAGCATGCTCAGGATAAGATGTGTAGTCCACCTCTATATGTAAATGAAATTCTGCATATAACTGTTTGACAAAATACAATGGCAGCTCATCATTGTGAGGCCATCTATGATGTGCTGCCAACCATCTAGGGTATATGAATGGCGCAACAAGAGGATCTTCACACCTCGTAACCATATATCCTCTAATTTTATTTTTTCCTCTATAAAATGGGAACATGGATAACACATTTTCACCTGAAACTAATTTGGCAACTTCTCTATGTTTCACTGTGCCAGTAACACTCCTAGCAAGAGAAAAATAAAACTATTCAATGCTGATTTCATCATAAGGATTGTATGATCGAATTGTCTCAATCATCTTCATAATCTCTTGTCTAATAGTGACTAATCTATCTCGATTAGCCAAATTGGGGGAGTTGTGAATTGTTTGCTCTAAACATTTTAGAGCATTGTCCAATCTAACAATACTATCCTGAAATATATTTGATCTAGTTTGAGCTTCTCGCTCAGAACGAGGGGAATGATGAGATCCCTCATCGGCCATGATATATATAAATAGATAGAGATCTGCATATCATTAAAACAAAATTACATAATGAACTACACAAATTTAAATTGAAATTTTTTCAAAACTAAAAAAAAAAATATATTTAAATTAAAGGTAAAATTTTCAAGTTTCAAAACTAGAAAACAATTTTGAATTTAAATGTATCTAATGAGATCTAGTTCAAACTTTATATCTATCGAGCTATGTGAACCTATTAAATCATAGGCATGCATGTAATATTCAACCAAGAGTAAATATGTAAAAAAAATATTTATCCTTTCAACCACTCTATACTAAAATTTTGATCAAAATAAAAAAATACTCTTCATTACAATTGGTCATATATGATCTAGCCTTTCTTTGTAATCAATTATTTTTTAAATCAAACACTAGAAATTATAAAAAGGTTAACATTTCCTTAATTTTTTGATCTAACTTAAAACATATTAAAGTAATAAAGTTAAAATTTAATTTAATAGTGTATGTGTGTATGTATGTATATGTATGTGTGTATGTATGTATGTATATCTAACTTAATTTAATAGTGTATGTGTGTATGTATGTATATGTATGTGTGTATGTATGTATGTATGTATATACATATATATATGTATGTACATGCACATGATATATGTGTATGTGTGTATGTATGTACATGTATTATATATGTATGTGTATGTGTGCATGTACATGCATATATATGTGTATGTGTGTATGTACACATGTATATACTCAAGTACATACATACATACATACACACATACACATATATATGCATATACATACATACATACATACATACACATATGTATATATATAATGCATGTACATGCATACGCACATACACATATGTACATATATATAATACATGTACATACATACACACATACACATATATGTGCATGTACATATGTATATGCATATACATATATACATGCATATACATACATACATACATATATATATATATGCATATACATACATACATACATACACACATGTACACACATGCATACATACATGTACACACATATACATACACATATATACATGCATGTACATACATATGTATACATACACACATGTACACATACACACATACACATATATACATGCATGTACATACATATGTATACATACACACATGTACACATGTATATATAATACATCTACATGCATACGCACATACACATATATGTACATGTATGTATATGTACATGCACATATATGTGTATGTGCATATGCATGTAGATCTGTATTATATATACATATGTATACATACACACATGTACACATATGTATATATAATACATCTACATGCATACGCACATACACATATATGTGCATGTACATAACTTATCAAAGGCGCTTTATTTGGGAGATAAGTTTAGCATTTTATTTAAGAGATTAGTTCATATGGAATGTAGATTTAAAATTCATTTACAAGTATAGGAGGTATTGGAAAGCAACATATCTAAGGTGTACAACCCATGGACCAAAGGAAGTCAATTGAATCAAAGTGGTTTGAGACTGAAATGCTTTAAGAAACACTGAACCTTATCCATGGAACAAAAGTCCTTCTAAATTGTTCTCCCTTATTTAAGTGTTCCTCTCAATTTTGAAGGATTTGAGTGATCAAAAGAACTCACTAATATTTCACTAATATTTCCCTTCTTGATTGAATATTCCCATGTACCTCAAGGGGTAAAAGAATGTTCCTTCTCAAGATAGTTTTTCTTCAATATATAACTTTTTATCAAAATCTAATAAACATGCTATGGGAATGGCTGTCTCTCTGTAAGATAGTTTTCATGCTAGTTTTAAATTGTAACATAGTTTTCTGGATTTAACTTTGAAAGATGTCAAATCCATACTTTGTAACCACATTGGTCAAAACTCAAATCCAACAAATAGTTGGCATTAGCTTTTCACATTCATTGTAGTATTAGAAATATAGCTTCTGAAATTAAACTGTGTATGTTTTTTGTATCGATATTTCAAATTAGATTGCAGAAATAGACTTAGAAAGAGGGGCAGGGGGAGAAATAGAGTTAATTCTAGAAGCTATATTTCCAAACCCACTCATTTTTGAGAAAATTATATTTAGAACACAGATCAGTGTTAACACTGTTAACAGATCTTTTACAGGTGATTAAGATTTTGACAATGATTAAGATTAAGACTTAGAAAGAGGGGCAGGTCTAGAAATAGAGTTAATTCTAGAAGCTATATTTCCAAACCAACTCATTTTTGAGAAAATTATATTTAGAACACAGATCAGTGTTAACACTGTTAACAGATCTTTTACAGGTGTTACCTTTGAAATCTGATATAATATAAAAGTATGAAGGAAACCCCTACAGGAGAGAGGAGACATGATATACAAAGGACATAAGTATGTCCTATCAACACGTAAATGAAACAAATGAAACATAGGAGTAATTGAATGCATAACACTATCAATGGAAAAGAAATGATTTCTATAAGCAAATATATATATTGTATTTTGATGAAAAATCCATTACCACAAGTGAGTCTAAAAGGAATGCATTGTGAATCTAAAGCATTCCCAACCATCTTTCTTGCATAAGGTCTCTTCCATTTGTTTTCCAATACCTCCTAAATAAAATGCTAAACTTATCTCAAAAGCATGCCCAATCACAAATTAAAGCTTGTAAAGAAGGGTATGTTAAGTTTCACTGCCTAGAGGAAGAAATTTCATTGAGCATCATGGCCATAGCTGTCTCAACCATCATGGCCATGACCTGATTTTTCCATTTCAATCAAACCCAAAATGAAATATTGTAAGCTTTGAATACATATGAAATAGAAAAATCTGTTTGGCTTATTTCTGTGTTTAATTTTTTTGCACTTCATTTCTGTTTCCTATCTGCTCTGTTCTATTCTGTTTTTGTTTTCTATCCTGTGGTCGATCATGTGGTCATATGCGGGAGAATTTTCCAATTCAATTTTATTGAAAACTGTGGTTCTTATTATACAATTTTAACAAACATCTGTATACTCGGGCTTTTAATTTGAGAGTCTTTTGGAACTCTCATTAATGGTCAATAGATGGAAAATATAACTTTGAATCAATCTGAAAAAATAGAAGTTAACACTCTGACAATGTGTGCTGGGTCGAGAATGCAGTGGTAATGAAAAGGCATAACAACAAGGAAGTATTGTTATATATGTTATAAATATCTTGATAGAAAGGAAAGAGATGGAAGCATTTCAGAATGATTCAGTGCTCAACAAAGATCATCCAGTTCTATGAAAATAGAAGGAGCATTTGAACATTTGAATACTGCAAAAGGTTGAAAGCAACAACATCCATCTTCTTTTAGCATATACAGAGAAATTATCACACATGATTTATGCTGCCACAAATACCATTTCAATTCCTTCCATGTATGAGCTATGCAGATTAACTCAAATGGGTGGCATCCGTTAGAGGGAGGGGTTATGTGCTGATGATTTTTTGAGTCACTATAGTCACAGAAACAAAACTCCAACACCAAAACTAGATCAATATATATGTGATCTTCTAAATAAAAAAATAACAAGAATGAAAAGTTTCAGAGCTTGATATGCACTTAAATCAATGGAGGAAAGTAGATCAGTATCCCATTCTAATGATTTTGTTTGTTGTATGACTGAATTGGATATACAAAGGACACCCCTACAGGAGAGAGGAGACATTATATACAAAGGACATAAGTATGTCATATCAACATGTAAATGAAACAAATGAAACAAATGAAACAAATGCCCAACCATCTTTCTTTGCATAAGGTCTCTTCCATTTGTTTTCCAATACCTCCTAAATAAAATGCTAAACTTATCTCAAAAGCATGCCCAATCACAAATTAAAGCTTGTAAAGAAGGGTATGTTAAGTTTCACTGCCTAGAGGAAGAAATTTCATTGAGCATCATGGCCATAGCTGTCTCAACCATCATGGCCATGACCTGATTTTTCCATTTCAATCAAACCCTAACAAACGATATATCCCAAATTTCTCACAATAGACAAAAACGAGATGAGAAATCAAACATTCATGTCAATGCCACGAATGGAACCTGTTAAATTGTCGTCCCTGTTGCTAGCGATCGGCCGACAATCTCTCGCCCTCAACACTTTCGCCCGAGCGCTGCAATAGTGGGCCTGGTTTTTTTTTCGAGATTTTATTAGGCATTTTCGGTCGATAAAGTTCCGATCGATAATGTTTCGGCCGAAACATACTCGACCGATCAGGTCTCTCCAGATGTGCGCCGTGTCGACTCTTTTCGGCCGATAGGGTTTCGGCCGAAAGTGACTCGACCGATAACTTGAAGCCACGTAGGCGCCATGTGGCTGCCCCGTTGATTCGGCCGAAACCTTATCGGCCGAAAACTGGTCGGCCGAACTTAAGTCGCCCGAAATAATTTAGTTGGCCAAAACTGTGACACAAGTTTGTGCTTTCACCCCGCTAATCACTAAGTCATATGCATTTTCCAATACTATCATAGCTTGGATAATAGCACTCTCTATCCAAACATCATATTTGAAACCAACTAGAATGAGATTAATTTGCTTATGTGGATTGTGATATGCTCCATTGCCACTGACAAAGAATGTCCTGGACATGCAAGACAAAATTAATTCAAATAAACTTTAGAAAGATTTCTATTAAGATGGTGAAATAATTATATAAACTTGTCATTAATTACATTAAATATGTATCAATAAAATAACCCACTTTAGTACTATTAATTATTCACATTACTTTTGTCTCTAAGTAAAATTATGTCTACTTGGTAGATTTATATGTACCTCAGATGGAAGTCAACTTGCATTTGTCATGTGTAACCTCAAATGGGACAAATTGGCAGGTAGATTTGCATCTTCTAAGAGCGTAAATTAAGCCTTGAAAATAGTGTTTTAGGATAGAGAAATTTACTAGTGGTGGGTAGGATCCAATGATAGGTAGGAAAAGAGTACTTCTATGTCAAGGTTGGAGGGATAAATACAAAACCCTCGTGGAGTGGGATCCTATGATAGCTTCTATACATAGAATAGTATTTTTGTCCCTATGTTTGTAAGCTCAAAATTCTCCTAAGTGGTATCCAATGATATTTTATCTAATTTTTTTGTTTTAAATTTCCGCTCCTCACATTAGTTTGGGTAATTATTTACTAAATGTGCATTCTTTTTATTTCTTTATCATATTGGCCTATCCATATTTTTCCTAAGAGATAATTGTATCATTTTAAAATCCCATTTTTAGCCCCAGGGAAGTGCCACCATATAGAGCTTATAATACAGTAGTTGAGGTTCAAATAATTTAAGGAAAGTTTACTTATTTTAAGATGATAAAATAGGACAGTAAAATATGTTTTGGTATATTCTACTTATAGGCATATAATTTTTTTGTGGAGTTATATGCATAGAATATTCATAACTACAAATTTAGATTTGTGTATAAGGTTCAAATTAATGAATTTTTAATACAATCTAGATTATTTTTATAATTTGTGAATTCGATCTAATTAAGTTTAAGAATGATCTAATATATATTTTTATTTTATTTCTTACATGATTGAGAATAAGTGATTTTGAGTTAGTTCAAAAGTTATGGTCAAAGTAGTAGATAGCTAACTTTTGAATTCTAAAATCAACTTGTATCTTTATTTCTTTTAATTTCTATGATATGACCTATTGTAACTTGAAATCAAATTAATTCAAGTTTATTTCTTGTTATGTTCCTTCAACCTAATTTTTCATACAAAGGTGAATTGTATTTCCTTAAATTTAAATGAACCCAATACTCAAAACCTTCTAAAATTTTACCTTAAGGTTTTGACTTTTCTTATATCTATAATTTTTAGATTTGATATTTTTATTACTATGTCATTTATTCCAAATTTTATTAGAGTCTTGGGCTTTCATTATTTTATATATATCCCATCACCACCATCCCATCTTTTGATTGATTGAGTTTCATTATTATATCATTTACCATGGATCCTTACGAATTTTTATTTTGGGGTTTCCCTCATTCATACATCATGGATTATGAGCTATTTTCATTCTTTCTTGATTCTCGTCCTTTTATCCTTAATTATTTTTCCTTATTTATGACATAAATGATCCTACATGTTTCATGCATAAGATTGTAGAGTATTTGAGAAATATTCCATCCTTTTTAGACTTATGCATGCCTTCCCATCTATATTAGAGGATTTTACTTTATTTATCTCCATGACTTGTCATGATTCTTCATCTCATGAGATAAAAGATGGCGATACTTTAGTCCTAATCTCCCATAATACATATAGGTATATTCCTTCATATGGTGATGTTTCCTAGTAAGCATATATTATGTGCATCTCATCTCCCATAATATATCTAGGGATATTCCTTCATGTGGTGATATTTTCTAGTAAGCATATATTTTGTACATCTCAAAAAAAGTTTCCTTTTATCTCTATTGGTTTTCCTACTTGTGTCTCTCTTTTTCTAATACACATGTTTTACCTTCATACAAGATTGGTATTCTTTCTTGTCATTCATGTTGCTCATGCTATATTGATGATATATTAAGTGAGTATCATGGTGACAATTTCTTGGGATGATATAATTTCTCCTACAATGGATAAAATTTTGAGACTATGATCTTAGAAATTTGGTGTTCTATTAAATCGTAGATATTTATTGATGTGTTTCATAATAGTTTCCTCAAAAATATGTGTTTTTTTATTAGATGGATGAGGTAATGACACATTAATTCCCCCACTTCCCTATTATATTTTTCAACCATTAACTAAAATGAGGTAAATACATGTCTTGATAAATTGACCTTCAATTCCTCCTTCTCTATACTATACCATAATGATTCAACATTCACATACTATTATATACATTGGTTCTATATTTGGACTCACACATGAAATATTTAACCATCAACATTATATTAGTCTTCCAAGGCTCTAGAATATTGACTTAACTAATTAATTTACTTTATCATATGAAATCCCTTGAGAGGGAAGAAATCACATCCTTCTCAAAACAACCTGAAAATGGGAGTGAAGGTGGAAAGAGTTACTTTAATTTTTTTCCTATTGAGAATGGAGTGAGATTCATCAAATAATAGATGCAATCCTTAAATATATCATCATTGTATTCTTAAAAATGAATCCCACCCACCTTACCACCTTCAAAAAAAAAAATGTAACCTCCTCTTTCTCTAAAAAAGGATTCATACCATTTTGTTCTATCTTTCATTTCTAACTCTTTTTCTACTTTAAATGGAAAGGTGATGAGATATTGAGAGCATTGAAGAACAAGAAAATGTATTATGAAGGTTTTAATTTTATTTTTTTGTGTAAGAAAGAAATGAAAAAAATCTTCAAAGAAGACTAGTATGAAAGACTATCAAATATGTAGAATGATACATTGACACACCTGATGAGAAAAGTGTCTAAATTTTAAATTATTGAATTTTTGTATTACAATTACTTTTTCTACATATAAGCATTTCTAAGTAATCATTAACTTGAGAAATCGAAGTACTTATTTTAATGGCCTAAATAGACGTGTGGAAATTTTATAGATTGGGGCACTTAAGTGGATTTTAGAGCTAAAGTAATTTAAAATTATAATTAGTAATAATAATAGGATATGCACCTAAACATACATTTGTTTTACCATGATTCATCATGCCAATGTGTTTTTTAAGAGTGAAGATATCTGACTAAAAAGTTTAGAATGTAGCCTAGGATCTAAAAAAATAAAGTGTATTTGAGCTTTTTATTATGCATGTAGGGGTGATTGTAAGCATGGAAAACTAAGAGAAACCTTTGGAGAATATAGAATCTAGAGTTATTATTGAGTTGGTAAATTTTAAGTGTTGTTGAATTGAATGATCTAAAGAGGTGTTTAAGTGAACGGTGTTGTTGCTATTCAAATTGCAGAACTAGATATACATAGTTTAAGAACACATGGGTTGATATGTTGTAAATTACAAGTTAATAAACATCGTGTATTTTGAATCACATGTTTTGAAACATCCTATTTCTCATAAGAATAATATAATATAATATATTAATAATTATAAAATAATAATACAAATTTATTTACATAATAATAAATATATAATAATACAATATAATATAATATAATTTAGTATAATAATAATTATAAAATAATAATATAAATTTAATTTCATTATAAAAATATATAATAATAAAAATAATAATAAATACATAATATAATAGTTTAAACATATAATATCATTATAATAATAATATAATAAAATAATACAATAACAATACAATAATTTAATAATTGTAATATTCTAAAATTAATATATAATTTAATCTAATATTAATTATAAAACAATAATATTATTATAATATAATAATAGTTATAAAATAATAATACAAATTTAATTACATTATAAAAAATTATAATACTAAATACAATAATAAATATATAACAATATAAAAAAATAGCATAATATAATAAATTGAATTTAAATTAAGTTGGACTGCACTTTAAGTTTGAATAGATGAAAGCAAATCTAGGCAGCAAAACTAAGTAACAGAGCTGCAATTACTGTCATCCCTGTCACTTCCCCTCTGCCTTTGTCTGGCACTTCTGCTCCATATTGGTGGGCCCCTTTATAACGATTTTGTATGATATCCATGCACATATGCATGTTGAACGGAAACGGAAACGGAAAATACGAACAAAATTGGAATCCCTGAAACGGTTGCCATGACAAATCGGTAATCGAGAAGCTACGAAGGGTTAAGAGTGAGGTTAAGAGTGGGTCAAAAATGGTACGAAGGGGAAGGTGAAGTTAGGAGTGGGCCCGGCCACCTAAGCAGTCAATGCTTAGAGTGTGCGGGTTAAGCCCGGCCATATTGTTACCATAGTGAAAAATAATGTTCTTATGTGTACAACTATTGGGGTAGCAATGTACAAGCATTGGAGTATTTTATATTAAGAGTTTGTCTTATCACAAATATAAAAGGTGAGCACAATAAATAACATGTATTTTTCTATTAAATGTGAAAGATTTTTAAAAAAATTTAGTGTTCAACTATTGGTCCATTTTTGTTTGATATAAGTTGTATTTTAAATAATTATATGTTGTTTTTATAACAACAAATTGTTTTTTTTGTGTTCAACTATTGGTCCATATGTGTTGAATATAAAAGCTAGAGATATCAAAGATTTATGGCTATCAATAGGTCTTTGGTCCCATTTAGATTGTATATTAGGCCTAATTTATTTTAAATACAAATATGATATTCTACAAGCAACAAATGATATTTTTTTGTATGACTATTGAGGGTTCCATGATTAAGTTTTGGTCGAACCTTTAAAAATTCAAATTTTAGACAGTTCTCAATAGATGTGCTGATGTGGTGAGTTGCATGAGGAGTCACACCTCCAAACTTTAGTTAAAGATAAATAAGAGGCCAGCCTACATTTCAAAAAAAAAAAATGAAGGTTCTACGATATTCCAGTCAATCGCTACATGCTGACAAAGTCACACCTCCAAACTTTAGTTACAGATAAATAAGAGACCAACCTACATTTAAAAAAAAAAAACGAAGATTCTACGACATTTGACCCTCTCCCCTAATTAGTTTAGATAGATACATATTGAATACAAACAAGAGAAGAAGAGCACAACGCAGCTCATTTGAAAGGGAATACTGATTATAATAAATACGGTGCCAACACAGTTGAAAGGGAAGACTGATTATACTAAATACCGCGTGCATTTGAAATGGTAAACTGATTATAATAAATATGTGCCAACGCATCTGAAAGGGAAAATTGATTATAATAAATACGGTGCCGACACATTTGAAAGGGAATATTGACTATAATAAATACCGCGTGTATTTGAAATGCTATACTGATTATACTAAATACGTGCCAACGCATCTGAAAGGGAATATTGATTATAGTATTTTGCTACCAAACCTCCACTCACTTTTGCCCGCCGTCCTGCCACCCTCGCACCAATAAATAAAGTAGAAATCGATAGAAAATGAATGGCTGTAGGCATCTCAATAATAATAATGCCAGTGTATCTGCTAGGGAATATTGATCATATTGACCACGTCAAAGTTATGGGTAGAAAGACGGTGAAAGTTAGAAATTATATATTTCAATTAAGGTAATTTATATATGAGTTTTTGAATTTAATTGTATATGTTTGTCAGTCAAATTAAAAAACATATCTAATTGAATTCAAAAACTTGTATATAACTTTATGAACTGTAAAAAATTGAATTATCAAAATTTTAAGTGTTTTTAAAATATAATCATATATATATATGATTGTAACTCTCTTGAACCAATCTTGATATATAAATGTTATTACATAAAAAAGATTGCAAAATATAAATATAAATTTGATTTAAATCTCTTTTCAAATTTATGTATTTAGTGAATTTGTAACCATAGTAAGTTTATATTGGACATATACACATGTATGTGTGTAAGTTTATACTAGATATATACACATGTATATGTGTATAGATTTACATTTGTGTATATATAGTAACTTTATAAATACAATCTATATACTTAATGAACTTGTAAGAAGACATAGTATAAGTGTTTATATTATGTATGTAAATACAATTGTTTTTTGTGTATACACATACAAGTACATACATGTGTATATTTGTGTAAGTAGTGAATATAAACATAAAATGTGAGTATATATTTAATATAAAATATATTTACCTGATTATAACTCTCTTGAATCAATCTTTATATTGGGTGTAAATGTAATGTAATTGTGTGTCTGTGTGTATGTACATGTGTATACACACACATAGAGAGAGAGAGATATGATGTGCATGCAGATTTGTGTGAGTAGTGAATCTAAATGTGACTTGAGTAGCACAGGTCTATATAAATTTAATATAATTTATACATTTAAATAAGTTTTTTTCTATGTATAAATTCACACCTTATTTCCCTAATCCATTAAAATTTCCCAAATCTTTAGTTTTCAATAGAATCACAAGTTCAATTGTCAATTAAATTGTTAAGAAATTAATTAAATGTAAATCATTCATATATTTTGTATGCCTATAATACTCATTTAAGTTCATTTGTTAGATTAGAATTTATTCCCACAAGTAGACATTCACAATAGTATTTTCCAATACCAACCTTATGATCCAAACAATAATAAAGAAAGTTTAACCATTTTGATTCTACAATGCAACTTTAGCCATAAGAAATTGTAGTGT
Organism: Sequoia sempervirens; assembly: GCA_007258455.2. NCBI lineage: Eukaryota > Viridiplantae > Streptophyta > Pinopsida > Cupressales > Cupressaceae > Sequoia > Sequoia sempervirens. The sequence continues at coordinate 143,719,360 of VDFB02271358.1, read as the reverse complement.
CAAAAAAATGTTGTTGCTTACATTTTCACATTTACTTTGCGAATGAGCAACATTAAAATGCACTAATGCTCCTTGATCTAGTGTTGTAATGTGTTTTCCACATTCACATTCGATTTAGGGTCCTTTTAAACTAAATAGACCTAATTTTGCCTTAACTTAGTGTTGTAAATTGTATTTATTTGCACCTTCACATTAATTTTTGGGACCTCTTGCATTTATAACCTTCATGTCATCATTAATAGACCCCTAAGACCCTATATTATGCATCCTGATGCATATTTCAACTGAGATCTTGACATAATCAACAAATATACTTAATTTTTCAACTCCCCGACATTTCCTCCACCTGAAAAAGCTTGGTGGGACCCATACGCCACCTTGGGTGTATGAGTCCCATCTAGATGGGACCTATATGCCACAAGTGGTGTATGAGTCCCATTTGGACCCTTTTTAGGGTTTTGAGTGCGAAATCGCAGTTTTAAATTTAAATTTCATGTATGTCAGCCTCTAGGATCTAATAAATGGTACATTGGATGGATTGACTATATGAACAAGGTATCAAATCATTATTTCACCCAATCCTTTATGATATCAATCCTAGCATTCAAGAGTTAAGCATTCCAAGGATTTACAAGAGCATCAAGAGAGTTTACAAGAACATTTCTAAGGCATTCAAGGGAAAAATTATTCACCATTTGTTGTAGCAATTCAAGATCCATCATCATATCAAGATCATAATTCATTAAGCATGTTGTTGAGGTAGTGTTGTGATGTAGTAGTGAAGGTCCATTTGCAAGCATTGTTTCATATCCCATTCAAGATCAAGATCTACATTCTACATGGCCACTTCATGTTAGATTGTTGATCTACATCTCAAGACATCATTCAAGGTATCATTGTTCATGTTTAATATTTCATGTTTAATGCTCATATTTCATTATTTCATCACAAGTTTTAATCACCTAAATGGGGTTTGGCCAATGAAAACCCCTACTTCCTAACAATCAACAAGTTTTTCTCTCTCTACATGTGTGATTGCAGATCTAGGTGTCTTGGAGCTTGAAGATCCTTTGAAGGTTAGGTTGAAAGGTTGAAGAAAGTCATCAAGTTGTTGTGAGGTTATCATCTACATAAAAAGTCTCCTACAGATTGTAAATCAAGGTTTCAAATCTACAAACGAAGTGTGGAAGGAAGAGCAGAGATGGAAGTGCAGATTCAAGACTTAACCCTCCAAAAATGTTGAGTGGGATTGATATGCCACTTGTGGCATATTATTCCTAGTACAAGGATTTTTCTAGATTTTAGGAGATCCAAAACATACACTAATAGATTCCATTTTTGGCACAAAAACCCTAGTCTGGGACTAAATCACCCAGATAAGTGTATGAGTCCCAAATGACACCAAACAACAAGTTTTTAAGGTTTTGAAGCTTTTTTTAACCTCATTCTTCTTTTAGGTGCACCTCTTTTCATTCTTGTTTTGTTATTCTGCATTTTAGTTTCATTTCCTAGGTCATTTAGTTGGGTTTTGCATAGTACTTTGCATGTTACATTTATTTCTTGTCTTTCCAAGCCCTAGCTTGGTGGTGAACCACCTTTTAGTTTCTAAACATATCCTAGGACACCCCATTGTAGATATCTTCCCCCATTCCATCCTTGTATTGAGATCTCTAGGGTTTCCTTGAATGATATTTAGAGAAAAGTGTTGATCTATTTCCCAAACATAGAGCGACATTTTTTGACAAATTAGAAATAATATATCAACTAGGCCTTGCTTATCTATGACAATACTCCATTGTTATAAAAATTACATTACACCATACTAAGTCCCAAGGTATTTAAATGATTTGAAACATTTCCAAGGGTTCATCAAATAATGTGAGGCAACCTTGTTGCACATTATAACAATTTAAAACCCTTTATAAGTAAATGTTCATGACACTCTAGGTCATTGACATACTATAGTTGTCATGCCCAAATTTTTACTAGAAAAACCCAACTATTTTTTTTTTTTTAATTTTTATTTTACAAGCCTTAATCTAATCAATACTAAAATTGTCATGATGAGATATCATGATTACAAACATTACTTATCATCAGGTTTGTATCTTTTTCATCACATTTGACAAGATGAAATATTATCTTGACTTGGTCAAATTGAGTTAATTTTGATCTAGTAAGTTACGTTAGTATTAATCATAACCAAACCATATCAGCGCCATTATCACCTTTTTACCAATAACTCGATTTGAGTAACAATACATCGATGGGGCATTACCATTATTAAAAGAACCGATAGTAGGATTACCATTTATTTATCACTCCCTCATTAGTAAGGGAAGATTTCCCTCAACAATTAACTCCAATGACAATTTCAATCATTCCAGAATGAAGTTTTAATAACAATGTTATTATCATGCTTTACCCAAACTATAGTAAAATGTTGTTTAGTTCCTAATCACTCCATATCATCATTGAGATGGTAACTCTCCTAATTTACGAGTTACTTTATAATTAGATGGTCCAATTTATTATAGTCATTATTTCAGTGTCCAAAACATAATATTATGATTCATTATCATAGGTAGACATTGATATCAATGTTACTTTTGACCTAACTATGAATGTCATTAATTAAGAGAATGGTGATGTCTAACATTAATGATATCCCCGTTATGGGTGATTCCAAGTAATTATCACATTAACTATAATTCCAATAGCCAATTTGATCTCATATTGGGTCACTCAGCAACCCTTCCACAGTCTTACACATCTTCTAAAATTACCCTATGTAATACTACTAATAAGATCATTATTGATTCAAATGTTACCCTTTATTTTAAAAAAAACATGTGATAAATTATTATCATTTGATTCATTTTTATTTTTATTTTCTATTATTTATTTATTCGCTTATTTACCCATTGTATATATAAATTAAAAAACATACATACCATCTATATCCACATACAATCTATTTTATTTAAGGAGTAATTTAAAGTAATAATAGTAATTATCACTTAATACATTATTTTCTAAATATTTTATTTTACTCCAAAGAAAACCTAAAATAACAAAAGAAATCTCTTCTTTAAAAATATTCTCATCCTTTCTTTTCCTCACCCTTTATCACCCTTTATTCTTATTTTCCCTTACACATTTCTAATTCTATTTAATAAGCTCACTTTTCTTTTACTTAAAAATAAATAAAGGGAATATATTCTTCTTTCCTTTACTTAAGGAATCTTTAACATAAAGAGTGCGTGGGGTCTCCTAAAAGGTAAGGCTAAGGACTATGCCTAAAGTTAGAGGCAAATTATCATTTTATTTTTTTATTTTTAGAAACCTCACGGTCAAAGAAGCGCCATAATATATCCAACAACGCTATTCACTAGAGCACAAGAATGGTCATAGCTGAAGACGATAATTAGCTATTAAATAATAATTATTTTTCTTTTTTTCAAAGAGCCTCACAAAGGCAACACTGGAACATGGTGTTAGAGTTCACCGATTCTAACAAATGCTGGTAAATGGATTAATGCCGGTATTATTACATTCTGGAGGTTGCCTTCAAGCCGACTTTAATAATATTGACTTCTTTTGAATAAAGTTTAGTAATCAGTTGCTTGTATCGACCTTGGGATTTATTATTAAGATTCCATGTCAACAAATAAAGAGAGATAGATACAATTTTCTGCCATATGAATGCGACAGATTTTATTTTTAGTGCCACCACGTCCGTAGCGAATATTTCAATAGATCTTCACTTAGTACGTTCCTGACAGCCATTAGCATACTACACAGATTTAAGTTAGTGCAATACCAACCCTGCTGTTGGGCCCTTCTTAGACATTGGCAATTATTAAATTTAATGTGATGCTCGACGTGCAACGACCGTGGGAGCCTCACTGCTGCAAGTTCGGGTGGAGTCAGAAATCATAAATGAGTAAGATGGTAGCACAAGCAATCTGAATGGAAATGCATATGATAGGGATGGATCCTAACTGAGCAAATTGTAGAACTTGCTAAATGTGTTTAAGAAGGTAATTTGGCACAGAATGTTTAGATTAAAAATTAAAACTAAATCTATATAATGGTGGAGGTACGTGGACATTAATATCTGAGGTTATCTATAACATTAAATATAATGAACTTAGGCTTTATTGTGAGTGTTCCTAACCATACTTCCTCATTTTCGTCTAATCACCAACCCTATTCCTGCCATTAAGATGTTTGTGTGAATGAATGAATGAATGAAAGATTTTAATGACGTTCACGAGACTAAACAGTCTATGGGACCAAGACCCAAACTTAATTTTCTTTCATGCTTTTTTCTAAATCAGATCTCCTACTATTGATTTTGACTAGAAGGTTGGCCGTCTGGTTGATCTTATCCTCCTCGAATAACTGCTGCATATCATCCATACCCAAACTATTTGCATATTGTTTACGGATGTCTTCATAAGCAATGCATTCCAAGAAGAAGTGTCGCTCTGTCTCAACCACCCCCTTATTGCAGAATATGCAGGTTCTTTCTTCCCACGTTTCCTTAGGAGACTTCCATCTACCGGTCTCGCACCTAAGATGATGTGATCCTGTCCTCATCTGTGCTATTAACACCCTCGCTTTCCCTTTAATAGCAACCCCTAAATACATTTTTTCACCATGATCCTTTGTCGGGTTAAACTCTTTGATGTAGTATGTTTTTTTTCGCCCAATCTGATTTGACCACATGGCAGTCCTAAATTTTTCCTTCACGTAATCTTTTATTTCACTATTGGTGTTGGGACACTCTTGCAAATTGATGTCCCACTTGTTCAGCCACTTGTTGTTCTGCTTCATCCAAGTTTTCTTTCTACGGTTCAGCCACTTGAAGGACTACGATAGTCAAATTTTAAGATCAAGAATCGAACAGCTCTGGCAGCGCGATGTGCTTTTTGCTACTTTTCGATTACATTGTTAATGTATGAAGTGACATGTATAATAACTCCTACATCTACTACGCAGCTACGCTCTTGGGTGCACGAACCTGAGGTAGATTACTTGCCACCAGTATGGTTGGAGGCACTAAAGGTAAACGTGAGTTTTAAGATAACTTCTCCAATTTTTATTTTTTTTGCACTGGGCTGTATATTGAACAAATCAAAGCAATGAAGAATTTTGGAGTTTTTTTTGTGTTTTTTTTTTTTTTGGTTTAGCATTAAGTTCTATTGCAGTTTATCCTTCTGGAGGAAGTTATTTATTGTCAATTATAAAATAGATCACTAACGAAAAACTTAATGCAGGTAATGCCATTAAGGAGCAGTAAGCTCGCATTCACTACAAATTAACAGGTACTTTGACAACGGTTAACCAGAACTTGAAGCTGTATGTTTAACATATGCATGATGTTGTGTGCATAGATGAACAAGGATAGTGTTTCCAGAAAGAAATCAATAGAGGAGGCCATATCAGATATTGTATCAATATTGTTTCATTCTCGTTCTGGATTGATTGCCCATTAGATGATGACCCGATAACTCACTGCAGAAGCTGCACATACCAGTCATGGATGTTTTAGAGTTGTCCCCCTAATCATTTTATGATTTCTACCATGGCGCAGTAGTTCAGTTTATCTTTACTGATTCCCTTACTTATTATTATTATTATTTTGTTTTAAATACTCTGTTTTGAAGCAGCAACCCGATTTAAAGAAGGATAGCATTATGTAGTAAGGAGGATTGGATAGAGTTCTTCTTGTATTCATTACTTATATCTTCGCTTATAGAGAAGTCTCCTCTGAGAAACTTGTGTAGCCTATTTATATGGAATCCTCTACAAGAAGATTTGAAAAGTGAAAAAAAAAACCCACTTGATATATGCTTATCACCTCGCTAGAGTAGTAATTTTAACAATGGTATCTAGTTTTCCAACAAAATCTCTGAGAGGAACAAATGCACACTACTCATTCTTATTACTTTTACCCCTTTCTAAAATATAAAATACAGGAAGCCTTAAAAAAACAATAGATACACTTTCAAACTTTCTTCGTTTATTCTTAAGTGAAAAATTAATGCTTTGCACATGACAGGGCAGTTTATGAATCCTTCACTAAGATTACTGAGAGTTAAATATTTTAGAAAGCTACACATCATCAAAATATTTTCCTTGCATCTATACAAATTTTTTTTTTTTTTTTGATATATATATTTATACTTTACAATACAGTGAGGAATATGAAACCCATACCTTAGAATTACAGTATTACCATTATGTTTGAGAAAGCAATGATTTACAAACACATGAATGGGATCTTGCTCTCCACCCTACCATAATGGCGTCATGGAGCCTCGTGGACTCTAGCCATACCCCCGAGTAAGGAATTCTTTAAGCTCCTTACTCTCTTTTGAATCTATACGTCATGGACTCATCTTTTTTAAAGGGCTAAAACTAGCATAGCACTAATTTCATGCATCCAGGGTCTCTACTTCATTGTTTCAAGCATAATACATACACTATGTCATCTTCTTGCAACCCATAACAAAGGTAAATGGAAAGGAAGAACTTATCTCTTTTCTTTTAGATGAAGGGATTGAACTCTTGTATCCATCTTTCCTCTCCTAGCCAAGCCATCTTGATCACAATCTTTCCAAAAAGGAAGGACTCCTCTCCTCTTCTCACCCTTTTCTTCTATCTCAATTAGAGTTCTCCAAAAGGAGAAGTGGGTAACACCCTTCCTTCTTCCTCTCCAAAATATAAAGGGGTTTCAACTTGCAAACTTTGGGTGGTGAGGTGTGAAGTGCACCTACCTCAATCAATGAGTTTCTTTTCCTTATTAAAGAGGAACATGCACTTGGACAACCCTTTCATCCTTCCACCCCATCATCTCCTCAAAACTCGTCACTTTCCATTATGAAAACTTTTCAGGGGTCAAATCATGTCCTTGGGGCATTATTATATTCCCATTTGACCCCTACTACTATGGTATAGACCCTAGGGGGTTTATTTTTGCATCCCAATCAAGAAAATTGACCAACAACCCTCTTTAAAGCCCCATTTAAAAGGACCATCCGAAATTCAAACTTGGATAATGATTCCTAACTTTATCCTCAACTTACATCTCACATGACACATAAATAAATACCCTCACAACCCCAAAATAAATTATCCCTTTATTATCAACCCTCACCATCTCAACATAATAACTTTATTTCTTCCTAAGTTCTAAAAGGAGGGGGTCAAATTCACAACCACAAGAAGATGTCCTTTTGATTTTCTCTTGATGGTTCACCCTTCCCATGCTAACACTGTTACCTCCCTGCACAATCTGACACAGTCATAAGTAACAATTTGATATCACATGAATCTGTTAACTAAATATTTTATACTTTAGCTATATAATAATCCATAATAAATTTCAATTTATTTTTCATAGTATACAAGTGTATTCCACCTTCACGGTAGTGACAATAAACAAAATTTCAAAATTAAATGCAAGAATATCACCAAAAGATCACCTTATTTATCATCCATAATATATCTAATCATCAATTCAAAAAAAACATATAACAATTTATGGTTGTATTAAGTACATTCGAGGCGGGGTCTTACAATAGTCAAAACCTTAATATCGACAATCCAAAGCTAAAGCTAAGGTATAATATGCTCTATTGAAATATTTTTCCCCTCTTATGGTTAATATAAGTTTGCAACTTAATTATACCATAGAGGTATTGCCTACAATAGTTCATAGTACTCATTTATAATCATAGCACATAAATGTTTTGATTTTTGAAGCAAAGTAAATATAGATATCATTGCTTGTTTATATCCACAATATCATTAAAAAAATTATAAGAATTTTTAATAGTATCAAATGAGGCCCGACATATGAGCTAACCACATTCTACTTCTAGTGTCCTTCAAATCACATGGACACTTTATGGGAAATTTATATAGTGGAAATCATGTTATCAAAACCACAATAGTAGCTTCACTTATTGGTTACAACCCCACTCAAGTTACAAAACATTGAGTAATAACATGCTTTTAAGGAAGCCAATGAATATCCAGTAACCTTACTCATTATTATTGGTTTACATATCATACTTTAAACATATACAACCATAAAATTGAGTGAGGCTAACTCAGGAACCCATTAAATAAAGCTACTATATAAAATCCTAAACACATAACTAATCATAGTTTTGTGAAGAAAAATGGCAAATCCAAAGTTGTTGATTATAACTCTCTTTTGAATCTATACGTTAGGTGAATTTGTAATAGTAGAGAGTAGGTTTATATTCAATATAAAAAAATTTACTTGATTGTAACTCTCTTGAACCAACCTATCTATTTGATTTTTGTAACAATAACTCAATTTGGTTTATATTGGATGCAAATGTAATAATTCTATATGTGAGTAATGAATGTAAACATAGTGAATATCACAAATCTTTATAAATGTAATAAACACATTACTAATCATAGTTTTGAGAAGAAAAATGGCATCCAATGTTGTTGATTATAACTCTCTTTTGAATCTGGATATATTAGGTGAGTCATTTTTTAAACTATTCCAATAACAAAAATCATTGAATTTGAAAATGTTCACATTTTTTAAACTTTGTATAATACATGGATAAAAGTACTTTTCAATTTTGCATACACAATGTTTACATTCATAAAGCTTTGCATAGGGTAAACCCACAAAAGTGGTTTACAATTCCTATGAGGAAGGAAAAGTTTTAAAAAATGACCCCATGCAAAAAAAAAAAGGTTTTTGGGGGGTTTGAATGAACTTATGGTTCGAGCGAACCCAAAGGGGGTTCACTAGAACCCTAGTTCGAGAAAACCCATTAAATGTAGGATCCCACCATTCCTAGGAAAAAAAAAAAAACCTTTGTGGAAAGGGGGTTCACTCAAACCCCCCTTATTCATTCCAACCTCTTGGTTTGCTTGAACCCCCCTTTTCCCACCTTCTCACCCTCTAGCACAAAAAAACTCCATAAATTTTCCCTTCAAAGCTCGGGTTGATGATGAAAATGGAGGAGACTTCACAGACACAACTGGATGATGGCAGTCCTTAGAACGAGCTATCCAACAAAAAATATTTTAATATGTTTTGGTTTTATTATGTATTTTCTTTTTTAGTTTTATTAAACATAGGTTTATCACTTAAAATCAAGCTCTGTGTTCTGCATATGTGGAAAAAATAGCAAATTATAAAAAAAGAAAAGAAAAATATGAGTGCACCAAATATTAATTTCCTTGATCCAACAAAAAAGAGAGTTGAATTTCAATAGATACAAAAAAATTTTGCATTGTATATGGTCTGCCTATGTCTAAATTGTAATTGGTTTGACTTAAAAATATTCAATAAAACACTATGGAACCAATTGGAAGCACTAGATATCATAGTTACAAATCTAAATTCAAAAAATTTAGAATTTTATCCTTCATGGAAATTTTTTTTTGTATACGATGAGCGTCACTCCTTAAAAATGGTGCTTTCTAAAAAAATATAATTTTTGAAGGAGATGGAAAAAGAAGTGTAATTTGATTCCAAAAATTTTGAAAAAAATATATTTAGAATCTATAGAAAAAATGTCACAAAATCACTAGTTTGCATTATCTTCAAATTCCTCATGGTTTAGCCGTAATAGGTGCCCAAAAGTGAAGATTTAGTTAGAAAAAATTATTTCAATGTCTAGTTTGGCCAAAAAATATATCTACCAACATTGTGGGACCACCCCATAAGTTTGATAAAACTGCTTTTCATTTTTTGATACACATTGTTTTCATTCTTGAAGTTTTGCATAAATTAGATAAAAGTACTTTTCGTCTTTGGATATGTTGGTTCCACAAATCTGCAATCCACTTGAATCCTAAAGGGCTGCCAGGCCTTATGGTCAGATTCAAGGAGAGATTTGGCCATCGAATGTGAGATTGAATATAAACCATTTCCCCCTTGCATTTTGGGCTTTGTAAAACCCGAGAGGGTGATCCCAATAGTGTGTTTGTAAATACTTGTGTTCCTAAGTATCAAACACAAAGTAAATAGATATTTCTCCTTCAAATGTTAAATGGACATACTACCCTAAAGGTTTGGCTGACCTTCATGGTAATGCCAAATTTAAACATGAGAGAATGCAATTCATTAAATTCCACACACATTCATATTGAGATAGATAAGTAATTTTGATTTTAAAATTGTAGCTGCTCACAAAACAATCTCAAGAAACAGCAACATTAAAATACCAGTGTCATATTCTAGGGTGGAGTCACCTAACCCATGTAAATTAAAATACATTACAAAATTCATTGTCATAATTGTGCATATCAATAATGCCTTACATCATTAATACTAGAGACTTAACAAAAAATAATTAATAATCCTTGCATACAATTGCATAAATCTTCATTCCAATTAATACAATTTGACCCATTCTTTGAATAAGAGTAATAAAAGTGAACAAACATTTAGGGAAAGACAAGAAGCTGAACAACAGAAACCCTTGATTCCTTATATTCAGAACTTATACAATGTCTACAATGGAGAAAATAGACCAAGAATATCTTGCCATTTATTTATCTAACATAACAGTGTTGTAATTACATTCTCCATTACATGATTGAAATTAATCTAGAAACTTAAAAGAGACACTATACATTTGAGACCCTATTACAAAATGGTATTCCCATGAGAACCAAGAATGGGCAACTCTCTCAGAAAGAAGCAAAAAATTACACTTAAGTTAAATATAGAAACCCTAAGTGGAGATCTTCAATAGGCATTTAGCACATTCCTCTCCGTTGATTAGTAACTGCCTCCAACACTTGAAGAATCTTCAATATGCAATTTGATTCATGCCTCCTTCATTCCCTTGCCCAACAATAGAAAAATTTTCCCTACCATGAAGAGTCATCATTTATTTTCATTCTGCTGCAAAAAATATCCACTTCTTATTATTACCCTATAGTTGAAAATTTGCTCCATTGTGAAAAATATTTAATTCTCTCTTTTGTTTTACCTGCAGCTGAAAATTGGTTTTTACTACAACTAAAAGCAGAACCTTCATTCTAAAAAAAGCTTCAATCTCTACTTTTCTCTTTAAAAACCCATTTACCTGTGTTTTTACCACTTATCTACCCAGTAACTAAAATTTCACTTTAGTTTGTGAAGGCTTTAATTAAAATTTATTTGGGCTACAAAAACTCTATTCCCATGCACTTTACTTTTGCATTTTACACATTAGTTTCTAGCAACCTTCGCGTGTCTCTAATCCAATGAGAAAACATAGACATCAATTAGTGATGTGCGACAAGGAGAATGTGGTATCACTCATTGTTGATGTGATGAGAGAAAGAGTTTTGAAACCCACAATGAGTGATAAGAAGCTTAGAGCATTCCTCCATAACCAATGTGCAAAGCGAAAGAGCCTTCATATCCGCAATGGGTGATGAGAGAACACAATATCGTTCCATCACTAATTTGATGAGGAAAAGAGACTACAAACCAACAATGGGTGATGAGATAACATAGTATTTCTCCATCGCTAATTTTATGAGGAAAAGAGATTGAAAACCAACAATGAGCGATGAGTTTGCCGTGTAGCTCTGAAAGTCGTGAAAGTCATATTTCAGCTAATCAGAAGCAAGAATTATACTTGTTTTGATAAAAAATATTTGAAATACATTTTATATTTTCCCTAAATGTATTTTTCACATTTGCATAATGTTTAAAATATTCAAAAATATTTTAACATATAAGCATTTGAAACTTTATAAAAATACAAAATTTAATTAAGCCTGTAGGCCAAACAAAGAAAATTTACTGCGCACAAACGATGACCCCTGGAGCTGATATTTTTTGTGTGGTCACGATCAATTATTTAGAACATGGGATTGAAATCAAATTTCACCCATCCATAAAAAAATTAGGTGGATAATTGCACCAATATGGTTCCCAAAAAATTGGCTTAAGTGACCACTTTTTTTTCTGAAATCAAGAAATATTGACCTTGGACATGAAATTCAGCATAGTTACACTCAAAATTTTGAGATGGGAAAAAAACAAGGATCAAAGTTCCCTAATTCTACTTTCTAAACTACTAATTTTTTTTGAAAATGGTTGAGATTAAGGGGTTCAAAATGTTGGCAAAATAAGGATAGACAACTGAGAGGAGGGGTGAATCAGTTGTCACAAAAATTTAAACTTTTCTTACTTAACTTAAATCTTAGATCTGATGAGTAAGCAATTAACCACAAGAAATTAACACATCAGAGAGAAAAGAACACCAAGATTTTTTACGTGGAAACCCTATTAGGGGAAAAACCATGGTGGATGTTAGTCCACAAGATTATACTTTGCTAAAAGTATAATGAAAAATAATAAGGGGAATGCACATGCATTCAGGCACACTGCCTAGAGCTCACTACTCAAATACAAAAGGGGCTCGCTGCCCAACAAAATAGGATTAAAAATTTGGAGGGTATGAATTGAGAAAATAGCTTATGCACGAGCCTGATTATAGTTCCAATTAAGTTCAACACTTCTTCACACTTTGCACAATCTTCTTCACACTCTACTCTGCAATCGAATGATATTCAAGTATACACACACAGGAGAGAAAAAAGCACCTTCACAACACACAACACCAATGAAACAATCACACTTATATATCTGCTACATGAGATTTCACCACAACTTAGTCGACCAAGAAAATAAAATATGTTTGCAATGTCGGCCCAAATTTACAAATAAACTTTTAATGTGAATCCACCAAGGTCTACTATAGCATAGTGAGAAACCAAATTTAAAACTCCAACACAAAAAGACTTCAATTCATTTCACCTCAACGATTCACAACACGCTACCACCAACATGTCGGCCAAGAACAAGAAAAACTGAACATATGGAGAAAAAATATTCGACCACAAGCACACCGATCAATGTGGGCGTACCACAAAGATAGAGCATGATCTAGAAGCATCCAAGAACATTAAGAAATAATAGAGAAACATCTACAACAACTGAGATCAACAAAATCACACAATCTTCATTTAGGCACATTGACAGAGACCACATAGACACTGTCAGACCACAACACACTCAAAACTTCACATGGACCTCTAAAATTTTTGGTAGATAATCTAGATATACTAAAAAATAAACCCTTTAATCCACACCAACTAATCTTCAACTTATAGAACAAAACACCTTCAAGACCTGCACAGTTCCATTGGGAACCTAGAACACTTTATTTTACAATTTTCTCAATATCCTCAACATAGACAACCTCTAGTACACCAAATGATAATAGTGCTGACATCAATGACAACCACATATCAGCAACACATCCACAACATCCAACAGTCTCCCCCTTTGGCATTGATGGCAAGACATGATGTGAAAAATACCATCAACCCAACACACTGACTTCTTCAACACTTCTCATCTTGAAAGGATTTTTCATATTACACTTCTCCCGCTTTGACATCAATGGAAAAGGTAACAATGAACTTCCCATATACATGATCTGAACCACATATCTATAAATCTGACTACTCCCCCTTAGTAGCAGCCACAAAAACATCAATCTGGAATAAAATATAGCAATGAAGTTCATAGATTGATGCAAGAAAATACATCTTTTACCTCTTATCAGGAGGGGTAATTACCCCTAGCATTCCTCTAAGATACTCAAAAGTATCCTTCAGAAATGGCTTAGTAAATATATCTATAATTTGTTCTTTGGTAGGCACATATTCCAGTCTGACTTCTTTCTCATTCACTTTCTCCCTCAAGAAATGAAACTTGATTGATATATGTTTAGTCTTAGAGTGTAGCACTAGATTCCTTGAGATATTTATTGCACTTGAGTTGTCACAGTATATAGCAATAGGCTCTTCATATGTCACCCTGATATCTCTCAGCATATGTTTCATCCATATCACTTGAGTACAATTATTGGTAGCATTAATGTATTTTGCTTAAGCAGTAGATAGAGAAATTGAGTTTTGCTTTTTACTTAACCAGGATACCAGCTTCTTCCCTAGGAAGAAAGCACCACCACTAGTACTTTTCCTATCATCTACATCACCAACCCAATCCACATTAGCATTTGCACACAAAGTGAGATCATCATCCTTTGAATACCAAAGTCCAAATTCAATTGTTCCTTTTAGATATCTGAATATTCTTTGACAACAGTTACATGTGATTATTTTGGATTAGCCTGAAATCTAGCAACCATACATACAACATTCATAATGTCTAGTCTACTTTAAGCCAAGTAGAGCAATCCACTGATCATTGACCTATATTTGGTTTGATTTTCCTTAGGAGAGTCATCATTCTATGTCAACTTACATCCAGTCACCATGGGGGTACCAACAAGTTTGGAGTCATCCATCCAAAACTTCTTCAACAGTTCTTTCACATATTTGGACCGAGATATGAAGATCCCCTTATCCAACTATGTAACTTGCAATCCCAGAAAGAACTTCATCTCTCCAATCATACTCATCTCAAATTCACTCTTCATTTCATCAGCAAACTTCATACATAGATTATCATCTCCTCCAAAAATGATATCATCAACAAAATATTATGTGATTAACTCCTTATCATTATCTATTTTAAAGTATAAGTTGCTATCAGGAGTACCTTTAGTGAATCCAAGCTTCAGTAGGTATTTTTCCAATCTAGCATACCAAGCTCTGGGGGCTTGCTTAAGTCCATATAGAGCTTTCTTCAAGTGACAGAACATATCTTCCTTGTTAGTTAGTTGAAATCCATCTGGCTGTTCAATGTAAACTTCTTCTAGTTCTCCATTCAAAAATGCATACTTTACATCCATTTGATAGACTTTATAGTTCTTGTGTGTAGCATAAGCAATAAATAGTCTAACAGCTTCAATCCTAGCAATAGGGGCAAAGGTTTCTTTAAAATCAACACCTTCCATTTGAGAACACCCTTTACATACCAGTTTTGCTTTATTCTGGACCACTTCACCTTCTTCATTCAACTTGTTTCTAAATACCTATTTAGTACCAATCACATTTTTTGTCTTTAGGCCTCAAAACTAGTAGCCATGTGTCATTCTTTTCAATCTTTGTTAGCTCTTCCTTCTTGCAACTAGTTTTCATCTTGATAGGCTTCAATGACTTTTTTAGGTTCAATCTTGGAGATCAGACAATATTCTTCTGCAATTTTTCTTCTAGTTTGCACTCCTTTATTCTTATCTCCTATGATTTGATTTTTGGAATGATTTAGTTTTACATACCTTGGAGCTTTGGGACATTCTTGAGCTTTTGATTCTTCTGATCTTTCTTTAACACTTGCATATGTCTGTGCCTCCTGACTGACTTGATTTACCAAAACAAATTGAGGTTGCTTCATCGGAACAATTGGAACATATGGCACAATTTGAAGTTGATTCTGTGTCTAAACATTCTTCCCTCGGCTTGTAATGTCTTCATTTGAATCATAACTACAATGTCCGGATGATTTGATAGAATCCTTATCAACTCTGACATTTGCACTTTCAACCATATTTCTCAGTCTTTTGTTATAGCACCAATAGGCCTTTCTTTTACTGGAGTAAGCTAGAAAGATTCCTTCATCACTTCTTGCATCAAATTTTCCTATATCATCATCTCTCCTGATATAACACTTGCTTCCAAAGATCTTAAAATACTTAACAGTAGGCTTGTGACCAAACCATAACTTATAAGGAGTCTTACCAAAATTACCATTAACATTTACCAGTTCAAAGTATACACAACAGTGCTTACCACTTCACTCCAGTACATCTGGGATACATTTCCTTCCATCATCATCATTTTGGTTGCATCCAGAATTGTTCTATTCTCTCTCTCTGTAACTCCATTTTGTTGAGGGGTTCAAGGAGCAGATAGTTGTCTTTTAATTCCATGCTCTTCACAGTAAGAGTTGAACTCCTTGGAAATGAACTCACCACCTCTGTCAGATCTCAGGAACTTAATTTTTAAACCTTTCTCATTTTCTGCCATAGCCTTGAAAATTTTGAACTTCTCCAATGCTTCACATTTTTCTCTTGAAAAGGAAACCCAAATCATTCTAGAGTAATCATCAATAACCAACATAAAATACCTTTCTCCATGAATACTTCTAATTCTGGAGGGACCACAAAGGTCAGTATGTAGCAGCTCCATCAAATTACTTGAATGAAACTATTTGCTCCAAAAAAAGACTCTAGTTTTTTTACCCATTTAACATTCCTTGCAGATTAGATTAGCATGCTTCACTAACATAGGCAGATCTCTTACTGCTTGAGTAGAACTTATCTTGATAACGTTGTCAAATTTTACATGACACAACCTCCTATGCCACAACCAGCTCTCATCTACTTGAACAATTAAATAACTTCCACTAGCAGTATTCCGATGAAAAATATTACCTTTTTTTTTGTTTTCCTGTTGCAATCATATTCCTGAAACATCCACATATGTTGCATCTTCCATCTTTGAACTGAAGATCATTTCCCTTGTGAACCATCTATCCAAGACTCAACAAGTTGTGCTTCAAACATTCAACATAGAGGACATCATCAGTGTTATCCTTACCACCAAGGAAAATAGATCCTCTGCCATAAATCACACTAGCATTGTTATCTCCAAATTTTACAACCCCACCATCATACTTCTCTAGACTCACAAATTTTCTTTTGTCACCGATCATATGATGTGAGCATCCACTGTCAATGACCCACTCATCTTTTTCTTCAACTTGAGCTACAAGAGTTTTTTGATCTTTAGTAGATTCAGTAGCCACATGATTATCTTCAATGGTAGCAATGAAAGCCCATTCATCTTCTTTTCCATTATCTTTATTAGACTCATCATCAGTCACTGCTTCTTCAGCAAAGTAGCATCTCTTTTGGAATCTAGAACTTTTAGGCTTAGATCTAGGAACTCTTTTAGGACATCTTGATGCAAAATGACCTATTTTACTACATGAAAAACATTTAGTGGGAAATACATCTTCATACTTACCTTTTCCTCTCCCTTCTTGCTTTGCAATCAATGCTTCCAATTCTTCTACCTCTCTTTCTTTATCTTCAAGTTGTTTTAGTTCTTCATCATACTTGGATATCTTTCTGGAACTCTCTCCCAGACTATATCCTCTTTTGTTACTTTTGGATATAGTAGCCTTGAATGCAGATTCAGTCTTCGCTATAGATTCATCAAATTCACTTATTTCAAAAGCAGCAAGCTTCCCAATCAGTGTGTCTCTTATCATCTTGTTTACTGATCTGAACTCTTCAATAACATGAACTTGAAGCACCGATACATTTGTAAATGAGAAAAATCCATAAATAAGGTTAGTTCATGCAAACTTACTAAATGCTCCTATGAAATAATGCATCATGCCTTCATAAACAAGATAACAACACAAACTAATTGAGAGCATAAAAGCAAGATACATATCTATCCCATAGTGGATTGGTGCTTCTTTGATGTGGAAATAACCCCTTTCCCAACCCTTGATAATTCCAATGATGAGGATGTAGTGGAAAAAATTAGTTCTATGTGATCCCACAATAGTGGTTTACAATTTTTGGCCAAACTAGACACTGAAATTATTTTTTAAAACTAAATCTTCATATTCGGGAACCTATAGCACCTAAACCATGAAGAATTTGAAGATGATGAAAACTAGAGTCTCGTCACATTTTTTTTGTGGATTCTAAAAATATTTTTTAAAAAAAATTTGGAATCATATTGCACTTCGTTTTCCATCTCCTACAAAAACTAGTTTTTTTAAAAAAATAGCATTTTTAAAAAGTGACGCACACCATCTAATGCATAATTTTTTTCCCATGAAGGATAAAATTATAATTCTTTTGAATTTAGATTTTTAACTCTGATATATAGTGCTTCCACTTGGTTAGATGGTTTTTTATAGAATATTTTTTCTTTAATCAAGTTTCAAAGTCAAACCAATTACAATTCAAACATAGCGCGACCGTATAACGTATAACTTTTTTTGTATATATCGAAATTCAATTTTATTTTTTTTGTTTGATCAAGGACTTTAATATTTGGTGCACTCATATTTTTCAATTTTTTTTGATAATCTGCTATTTTTCCACATGTACAAAATAGAGACCTTCATTTTCAATGAAAAACCTATGTTTAATAAAACTAAAAAAGCAAATACATAATAAAACCAAAACATATTAAAATTATATTCGTTGGATAGCTCGTTCTGAGGACTACCTGATTGAAGTTGGGTTTGTGAAGATTCCTCCATTTCCATCCTCAACCTGAGCTCCGAAGTGCCAAAATTCAAGTTTTTTTGTGTCTCAGGAAGGGGATGAGGAATAAAGGGGGTTCGAACGAACCCCCCTTCTATAAGGGGTTTTTATGGCTTTTTTGGTGGGAAAGTATTAGGAGGGTTCACCTGAACCTAGGTTCTAGCGAACCCCTAATGGGTTTGGTCAAACCAATAGGTTCGTACGAACCCCTAAAATCAATTTTTTTTCCATGCTTTCATTTTTTTTGAGTTTTCCTTCCTCACTTCAATTGTAAACCACTATTGTGGCTTCACCCCTCTCAATTGAAGAGAGTAACTTTGCATGAAGATTGTGGATGGATTTTTGAAGAATGAGGCTTCTACTTGTAGACTCTCAAGTTGAAAGAGTTCTCATAAGAGATCAATGTGGGATAAAGATTTAGCCAATGAAATGGAGCCACTTGTCACCTTGTGAGTGGTTGAGGAATGTGCAAGTTTTGGTCAATGTGCCAATAAATGGGATTGGTTGTCCTTTTTAAAATTCAAATTTGGCTTGTTGGAGGGAGAAAAAGTGACTTTAATGCCAAGTGGGGGACATGTAAGAGGGAAGTTATTGCCATGTTAGAAGGGACAAGTCAACTTGCTTTCAAATTCAAACTTTGAGGAATATTCTTCCAAAGATGCTTTGTTGAGGGAAAATGATGATTTTAATAAATGAATTAAAATGCTTTATTGGTGCAAGTGGGAAAAGCTAGAGGATGTGATGGCTGATTAGATTAGATTAATCAGGATTAGATTTACTTAGATGATGATTAGGTGTTTTTGACCCATTTTGACTTAGATAATTTGATTTATTTAAATCAAAAAGGAGGAATATGAATTTTGAGATTTAATTAAATAAAGTTTGATTTATTTAATTAAAAGGATGCTGTTAGGCTTAAATTAAACAAAGTTGATTTATTTAATTTAAATGGATGACCTTGGGAGATTAATCAATTAAACTTGGTTTATTTAATTGATGAGCGAATATGATTATGCATGATGTCAATTTTGTGTGTCTACATTTTGCCCCTCTTTGAAGCAATGTACTTGCTACATTGGTTCAAAGAATAAACTTTCCACGATCGAAAATTCAAAAAAATTATGATTTTTTCGGATGCCCCAACAGAAAGAAGAGCACTGGTACATTTCTCCCTCGAGAGATTGGGCGAAAAGATTCAATTTGAGGGTCGATCTCACAATAAATAGGTTCAAAATGGATGGTTATGATGATGATGCAAATGAGATGATTTAAAGATGCTTAGAATAACCAATCTAAATTATCCTAAACAACTTAAATGATGATAAAATGCATGTGAGATGGATGATGCGATAATGCCTATATGATTATGCAATATATGCTTTATGCAAATGTATGAGTTTATGAGATGCTTAGAATAACATATCTATATTATGATGATGAACATGCATGGTGAGATGATGTGTAGAATGTTGATGGTTTGTGGATGCAGGATGGATGCATTGGTGATGATGATTAACTATTCATGACATGATGTTAGTGTAGAGAAGAAGAAATGAGAGATGGGATGATGACAAGAGGATCCAACAAGTCCAAATTTATGAGCGATGAGGCTTTATTAGACATGATGATGATGATAGATGATGTTTCACTTATCAAGGATTAGTATTTTAAAAGGGCCACTTACCTTATGTTTGATAACACACCTAGATATGATGCATCAAGGTATAAAGAACCAAGATGGCGTTGTACCTAGTACGATGGACTTTTACTCGACAAACAGATAGGAGTATTCTTGTTCGCACTTGACATACAAAAACCTTGCTAGGAAATACCTAACAAAGAAAGTATTCACCAAGTTATATTACAAGAATGTCCAACAAGCACATCAGAAAAAAGGATAATGATCGTTGCCCCATTCCTATCTCTCTAAATCCTTTGTTTGGATATCATCGAGAGGTCCTTGGAATGAGCGCAATAAGATAAATCAAAAGAAAAGATCAAGTACACAAAAAAGCCAATGTTCTTCATACCTTGAGCCAAAGGGATGTGTTTTGTTAGGATAAGAATCAAAACTATTTCCAAAAGACAATTCCCATTGTAGGAAGGATACATCCTAGGACATGTTAGTGGATGGTGGCACGTCATTTCATTATCCAAAGTGTTTTTCCAAAAGATAATGCCCATTGTAGGAAGGATACATCCTAGGACATATGTTAGTGGATGGTGGCAAGTTGATAGGTTTGTTTGAAAGGTTGTTGATACAAGGTCGATTGACATGTTTGTGAATCATGAAGGTTTGGTTTTTAAAAGTTTTTTGTTTCAATTTTGATTTTACATTTGAAGTTTTCTTTTTCCAATTGCTATGATTGTTTATGTTTTTGTTGGGCCAAAGGGTGGAGGTGACAATCAATATATTATGGATGATTGATTATCAAGGGTGAAAGTGAAACAGGATGGATGGAATTTTTCAAATATTTGGATTTTTTTGACATTTTTGGAATGTTTTGAGGTTGTTTTTGGGTTTTTTGGATTTTTCAAATGTTTTATTTTTTTATTTTTTGAGTGTTTTCGGGTTTTCAGACATTTTATGAATGTTTTTGGATTTTGTGTTTTTTTTAATGTTTTTGGATTTTGATGTGATTTTGGATGTTTTTGGGGTTTTCTGAGATTTTATGATTTTTTTTGGATTTTGATGTGATTTTGGATGTTTTTGGATTTTCTTGGTTTTTGAATGTTTTTGAATTTTTGTGTCTTGGGGGCTAATCAAATATTTTCCTTGCCTACATTCAAGCTCAAAGAGGACATAGTTTGGATACCACACTTTTGATGTTTTCTAACTTTTTGACTTGTTTTTAGATTTTTGATATGATTTCAGATGTTTTTGGATTTTTCGCACGATTTTGACGATTTGGATATGGATATGTCTGATGATATCAGTGCTCTGTTTATATTTTTTTGAAAACCAAGCAAAGGTTGATTGATTGGATCGATGGATTGATGATGATAACATTGTTGAGGATGCACAACAACACAAGGATAGTGTGAAGCAACACAAGGATTGGGATGGATATCCCAAGATGATGATGGATTGATGATGATAACATTTTTGAGGATACACAAAAATGCAAGGATAGTGTTAAGCAACAAAAGGATATCTTGAGATGATGATTTTTTGATTTGGATTTGATTGATCAAGATTGATGAAGCTTGATTTGGAACAAAAGTTATTTGAATGATTTGATGTGATGTTTGAAGTGCAACTTAGATGCAATTGATAGCGATTATTTGGATTGATGAAGCTTGATATAGAACATGTTCTCATCAAAATATGCCATGGGCTAGTGATTTGGATTTTGGATCACAAGTGCTTTGACCAACTTGGTTTCATGTTTTCCAATGTTTGGATCACCACATAAGTTGGAGGATATAGATCAAGATTTATTCTCAAAGCAAGATGTAAATATCTGCCCCCAATGTCTAGCAATGTATGGAATTCCAAGATATATTGACATCCTTCGACCTCATGATTGCTAATATTGAAGGAATCTTCAACTCAACACTTGATCCCAATTCACTCAAAGATCAAGAGGATATTGAGCCACTTCTGATGCCTAATGAAGATATCCAAGAACCTTTTGTAAGAAATCCATCCTTTGAAATTGACCAATGTCAAGAACTTGATCGAAAGCATGTCGAAAGCAATTATGAAATCATTCAAGATCAAGAATTTTAATCCCCAAGTTAATACAATAATCTAATGGATACTCTCCTATCTATACAAGATGATCATGTCCATATAACACATAATCCTCCATCTACCCATGAGATTCTTTCTTTGTAGGGACACATAGATGATCTTCCTTCAAAACATGATTCTTTTACTCCTAACATTATTACACAAAAAGAGCAGGTTATTGAGTTATCAACATCAAGATCAGACATCCCAAATTTAGATTAAGGACATCATGTATGAGGATATCCAACATTATCCACTCAAGGAAACATGTCAGATAGAATAGGATATTCCAGAGTTAGCATAGTAGCAAATTGAACTAACATCATCTACAATGGCTATCTATCAAAGAACGCTTATCGAACAAGACATCTCAAAATAAGAAGAATCAAAGAATAAAGGTACATTTCCCCTCTTTAGATAAGATATATGATGAAACTGCTTTGAAGATGATATGAAGTGGAAAAAAATAGCTCTCAATTGAAGAGAGTAACTTTGCATTCCATGAGATGATATTTCGTCGAAGTATTTTTTCAAATAGTTCATATGACTTGTCCATGCATGCACTTTTTGCATGTTGATCTACCATGATAGGTGTGACTGTACCATCTAAATTTTTATTTATCATGAGCCTTTATTTCTAGATCAAAATTCATACCCTATTCCAAAGCTCCCATTTTAGCATAAGCTAGGAGGATGCTGCTCAAAGACTAGAATTCGGCTTTACACTTGCTAATTGCATTTGTTGGAAAGTTTCTTATGCCTTTTCAAGGAGTCTTCTTCTATGCAAGTTGTAGCTCACCAAATTGGAGAAGTGAACGAACCAGTAAAGACACATCATTCACTCAATTCAAACATTCCCTATTGGCTATTCAAGAGGAAGCGTAATGTGCATTTCCCAATCCTAAGTTTGCGTTTATCTCACACGTAGGCAAAGGTTGTCTAGTTCAATTTTTTTTTTTAAGCCTACTAATAGTTGCTTGAAAGTTTCTCATTCCTTTTAAAATCTCTCTTATGTAGGTCCTACAATCATTGCATCACTATCAAATTTGATTTTACACCTGCCAAGTGCATTAGTTTGAAAGTGTTTTCAAACAACCATGGGTGCCAAGATTTTTCATCTGACAATTGCATTAACTTGAAGGATTCCAAAATTCTATTCATTTAGCAGCCAATCACATTAAATTGAATGATTCCAAAAAGCTATTCCTTCTTTTTCTAACTGCATTAGCTTGAAATCTTTTTAAAACATTTATTCGTTGGTCTCATTTTTACACCTATCAAATGCTTTTGCCTGAAAGTTTTTAAAGAATTTTCAATAAATCCATTTAATGCATATCTATTGGCTGAGTAATCACTTCTATGTATTGAGAAGATGTTGGTCAAAGGGACCGCCAACTATATAACTATCAAGTGTGCTTGCTTATCTTTAAAAGTTCTTTCAAGCTTTATACCTGTGAATTGCATTGGCTTTAAAGTTTTAAGAGAGGTTTGGGCATGGGTTTTTTCTTTTCACCTACTAATTGCATTAGCTTTTGAAACTTTTAAAGCCTCATCTCTGCGTTTTCTTCTCTTGAATTGGTCAATATATGCAAATTTGCAGATTGTTAAATACAAATTAGATGAGTTTGTTTGCTTATAGACCACACAAATGAAGTAATCACCAAACTCATTCCTACCATTAAGATGTTTGTGTAAAGGACTACGATAGTCAAATTTTAAGATCAAGAATCAAACAACTTTGGCAGCCTGATATGCTTCTTGCTAATTGAAAAATTGCATACTGTGAACTTATAATCTGCTTTACACTAATCAATATGGCAGTAAAAGTTGTATGGCTACTTATGTGTCCTAAGTCAACATCTTTGCAGTGGAAAGGGAAATATTAAATCATTTTGTCAGCTTTGTTGTAGGGAAACGTACAATAAATGCACTTAGTGGAAATATACTTTTAATAATCTAAAGGCTAACCTGTTAAACAATCTTGATCAAAACCCCATTTAAGAATTTTAAATGATCCAATTTTACATGCCAATCTTGCAGATTTTATTTCGTAAGAATTGTGAAGTGAGGAAGGGGATTTATGTCTACCAAAAAGGTCATACTATTATTTATTGAATGTTGATAGAAATCTTTTCATGATAGGCACATATTTTGATTTGAAAATTTAGATCACATCTCCATGTGTCATTTTTTCTAAGGGGAAGTTTTTTTTTCATTTATTTCTTAAAATGACTATTGTGGTGTGTGGCTTTGCATATTAAACATCTCAAGTTTTGAAAGAATTTTTTCTTTTATGAAAGTAAATGTAAATCAAAATTGTATTGACGTTCATTTGACTCAATAATGAATTTTAATTCAATTTTATTTTTATTCCTCTCTTTAAAAGGATTCCTAAAATGATTGATAAATCTTGTATATGTTTTTATCAATTTGTAGTACATGCCTAAATTTTATTTGTGGTGTTTACAGGATAAAGTGACCACCTCCACACTTCATTTTGGGAGCTAAAATTGAACAAAGTTTGTGAGTGTGAGTTAGGTATATCGCCTGTGTTCTCCCTTTTATTTCTAAATGAAGGTTGATCGAAGTACAGATGTTCTTGCTCGTTGTTGGTTACCTTTAGAGGGGCCTGCCTAAGATACACATCTGAAAGGAGAACTCGAAGGTGACTCCAACTGGTTTTTCATTTGGGCCAGTATATAAATGGATAAGACTAAACTATCAAGTCCTCGTGGTATGTAGGATTTAGCCATATAGTGTCTTTCAGAATTGGGTAGTACCATAAAAAGTATAAGCCCCCTAGTAGGATTCATTAAAGCCTTTAGTGGCTTTCTAGATGCTTGCAAGGTGCCATGTCCCCAATTTCCAGTCATTAAGAACCTTGTTTGTAGTAACCAACCAGTCCATCCAATGATTTTATCAAAGTGGTGCATTGGAACTTAGATTCCAAGAAGTTACTTGCCACTTTTTATCTTGGTTAAAATATAGAGGTTAAGACTTCATTCTTAACATACCTTTATATTTTTTCCTTGGTTGCACGTAAAATCATCTCTTCTACTACGAAGGGCATGAGGCAAGATCACCAAGAAAAATGTACCAATTGAGCTATGATGTTATATTGCTTGTGAGTCAATTTGAAAACACAGTGCTTGGATTCAAAACATTGAGACAAACATTAAACAAATCATCAAAATTTCAAACTATTTGAGGAATAAATACCTTTGAAAAGTCCTTGTGTTACTGCTTGTCCCTAGGGGTTCTTATCCCTAGAAGGCTTCTAAACACTGAGACCTATATCTCAATTTACTCATTTCAAAGTCAACAATAGGAAACTATGCTCTTGAAACCTTGATTTTCACATAATGAACCTTGCGGAATGGACAAGGAATTGAGACATAGACTTTCAGTTTGAAAACTAAGCAAGAAGTGTGTTTGTGGTAAAAGCAAGTCATTAACCAAGATTCACTCAAATTGAACCCCACACATGTGCTTGTTTATCTTTTTATCATCTTTCAAGCAAACATTGGTCTTTTGGTTTGAACTACTCTTAGAGAAAAGCATGTTCTTCATATCTTGGTCTAGTAAACAAGTCCTTCCTAGACTCATTTAGGATCAAAATAGAACACTTCATCCATCTCAAAACATTTATCATCCCATTACCCAAACAACTTTAGAGCTTTGGAAACATCATTCTAGACTTGTGTAAATCATCAAAATCAAAATCACCTTGTTTAGTTAGGAGTATGGGAATGCATCCTTTCTCATACCTCTAGTTAAATTAGTACCCCTTTGAACAAATTCATCCTAAGATCACATCGAACATCTTAGGGTTTACAAGTTCATTATCCAATCAAAACCAATCAAAATCAAATACTAAAGTCTAACATTGATCCAAAGTTCCTAAAAAATCAACACCCATATCATTCACCCCTTTCATCCTTCATCTCATAATTGGTCCTAAACATCTCACAGGTCACTTTTACAACAAGGTCAAAACACAAGAGGAACATGGAATATAAACTTTATCCATACATCATGAGTAATCCAAGTCAACCAAACTATCAAAACCTTACAATTCCAATTGATTTTTAAAACTCACATTTATACAATCCATACATGACATCATTATCTCCTACAAACCTCAATGGTACAAGAAATGTGAGTCTACCCAATCTAAATCTTGGAAAACCTTATCTGATGGTAGATTTAAATCCAAGTCCAAAATTAAAAATCTATCAACCAAATACTCAATGCATGATTCTTCAACAAAAAACATTATCCCACCAAATCCATACATGCCAAATGAGAATAGACCAAGTATAGCTATACCAAACATGAACTTCTTGAATCCACACTTGGTAAGATTTTGGATAGATATGTTTGCAAATCACACAAATGATATTCAAAATCCATCACACCAATATGTCCCCCTCACCTTTCACAATGACCCATCATCATCATCATTTAATGCAAAATCACAAACCTCTCTCCCCATGACCTCACAAGGAGAAGGTGACCTATTTGGACCAAGGGGAATTTTTGGTCAAACATCATCATTTCCCCAAGGGAGCATACTACTCACTCTCCCACCACTCCCACCCTTTCCATTAACATCTGCATCACCTCTTGGTTTGGGGCTACCTTTGCTACCACCGATCATCCAAAACATCCCCCCAACCATCAATCAAGGAATCATACTAAATTCTCCCCCCTTTCCATCGATATCGCAACATCAAGAATCCCCATAGCACAAGAAAACAACACATCATCTATCATCCCTCAAAACATGGTCTCTCAAGGACTAACTATATCAATCGCACCATCCACCACTCAAATCCCAATCATCAATACGATGGTACGTCTTAGCACTATTCCAAAACCCCCTCCACCACCACCACCACCCAAACCAAAAACATCAAACCAATACAACATTACGTTTCAAGCTACATAACAAGTTGCTTATCAGAAGGCACACCAACAAAACCAAAACTGACAAGTTGCACAACTAGTTGCTCAGCAAGCTGCACAAGCTGCTCAAGTTTCCCAAGCCACACTACAAGCCCAACAAGCACAATCCTAGGCTCAAGTGCAAGTACAAGCTCAAGCCCAATACCAAGCCCAACAAGCAAATGGTGTTCAAAATCCCAACAAGATGTTAACGATTTCGTGTATTAATCCAAGTCAAGGTAACACCATGCAAAATCAAAGTTACCTAAATCAAGGCAATATGATTCCCAACATCAACAATGTTCAATTTAAACCTATCATGCCAAATCTAAACATCATCCCAAATTAAAACATTGTACAAAATCAATTGATCCAAGGCAATCCATCAAGCACCAATCAAATCATTACATCTAATCCTCCAAATATACCATTGATATCACAACAAGAAATGGCATCCAAACAAACAACAACTCAATCTTGACAAATCAAAACATGGTTTCCCAAGGACCTATCACCTCAGTCATTCCAACCATCACTATCACTTCAATCATTCCAACCACCACTCTCACACCCATCACATCTCAACCCCTCACTACCAAGATCACTCCAAGCATATCTCAACCACTTGTCACTGCATCCAACACAATTCTGAATCTGCCACCACTACCACCTAAACCAAATGCAACAAGCCAATACAAGAATGCACTAAAAGCTTACCAAGCCTGCCAAAAAGCACTCCAGCAATACCAAGCTACTCAAGCTACCCAAGCCTCCCAAGCCATGCAAGTTGCTCAAGCTACCCAATAAACACAACCACAAACACGAAAAATGATAACTATTGGGGACAATGATTAGGATTCGACCAATGACCATGTTGAAAATGTCTCTACATCACCTAACGAGTTAGAGGACCAATCTCAAGAATTCATTCAAAAGCATGATCAACATATGGTTCTTATCCTAAATAAAACAAATCCCTTTGGCTAGAGGTATGAAGAACATTGACTTGTTTGTGTACTTGATCTTTTCTTTTGATTTTTGCATTTCAAGGTATGTTGCTTCAATTTTGATTTTATGTTTGAAGCTTTCTTTTGCTGATTATTGTGGTTGTTTCTATTTTTATTGGCAAAGGATGAAGGTGATGATTAGTTTATTATGGATGATTGATTATTTCAGGTGAAAGTGAAACGGGATGGATGGATTTTTTCAGCTATTTGGATGTTTTTGACATTTTTGGAATGTTTTGAGGCTGTATTTTTTCAACGAGGGTCCAGCTGCCCTCCTTCTAGCACCATAATGAAGCACCCATAAATCTGCAAATGATCAAACTCCATAAATAAGGTTAGTTTATGCAAAATTACTAAATGCTCCTATGAAATAATGCATCATGCCTTCATAAACAAGATAACAACACAAACTAATTGAGAGCATAAAAGAAAGATACATATCTATCCCATAGTGGATTGGTGCTTCTTTAATGTGGAAAGAATCCCTTTCCCAACCCTTGATAATTCCAATGATGAGGATGCAATGGACAAAATTAGCTCTCAATTGAAGAGAGTAACTTTGCATGAGGATTGTGGATGGATTGTTGAAGAATGAGGCTTCTACTTATAGACTCTCAAGTTGAAAGAGTGATCATAAGAGAGAAATGTGGGATAAAGATTTAGCCAATTAGATGGAGCCACTTGTCACCTTGTGAGTGGTTGAGGAATGTGCAAGTTTTGGTCAATGTGCCAATAAATGGGATTGGTTGGCCTTTTCAAAATTCAAATTTGGCTTGTTGGAGGGAGAAAAAGTGACTTTAATGCCAAGTGGGGGACATGTAAGAGGGAAGTTATTGCCATATTGGAAGGGACAAGTCAACTTGCTTTCGAATTCAAACTTTGAGGAATATTCTTCCAAAGTTGCTTTGTTGAGGGAAAATGATGATTTTAATAAATGAATTAAAATGCTTTATTGGTGCAAGTGGGAAAAGCTAGAGGATGTGATTGGTGATTAGATTAGATTAACCTAGATGATGATTACGTGTTTTTGACCCATTATGACTTAGATACTTTGATTTATTTAAATCAAAAAGGAGGAATATGAATTTTGAGATTTAATTAAATAAAGTTTGATTTATTTAATTAAAAGGATGATGTTAGGATTAAACTAAAAAAAGTTGATTTATTTAATTTAAATGGATGAGCTTAGGAGATTAATCAATTAAACTTGGTTTATTTAATTGACGAGTGAATATGATTATGCATGATGCCAATTCTGTGTGTCTGCAGAACCTTCATTTTGTAGGAGGGAGGCAAGGATCTGAGTACTTTAGCTACAATTTCATCCTCATCCATAGAACCACCGACACATTTAATACTCATCACTATTTCGTTCACTCTTTGCATAAAGGAAGTGATATTTTCATCTTCACCCATCTTAAAATTCTCATACTTTCCTTGCAAGCTCTATAGCTTAGCCATCTTCACCTATGCATCTCCTTCATACAAAGTTTCCAGTTTCATCCAAATCTCATGAGTTTTCTATAGACCCATCATATTAGCCATCTTTGAATCTATCAGAGCACTCACCAAAGCTTCAATAGCCCTGGTATTACTTTTAGCATCTTTTATCTCATCAACAAAAGAGGGACCATTCTTAGGAATAGTATATGGATCTTTTGTAATCTTCTAGTAGGCATCACCAATGCACTTTAGATGACATTGTGTCCTGACTTTCCACATTGAATAGTTAGTGCCATCAAATCTAGGAATGTCCTTCTTGAATGTTGCCATTCCAGATCACCTCAATTTTGTAGACTTCTTCAGAGGAACCTACTCTGATACCAATTGTTGGAAAAACAAGGACAAAAAACTGAGAGGGGGGTTGAATCAATTGTCTCAAAAATTTAAAATTTTCTTACTTAACTTAAATCTCATATCTGACGAATAAGAAATTAACCACAAAAAAATAACACATCAAAGAGACAAGAACACCAAGATTTTTTACGTGGAAAACCTATTAGGGGAAAAACCACAGTGGATGTTAGTCCACAAT